>JALLAX010000165.1:5501-16949 GCA_036939555.1 Discostella stelligeroides
CTGCGATGCGGCTGACAAGGACGATCTCTCCTGCCGTTCTCGGATTCATTTCCAGCCGCAATGCTTGGCTCGGGCACCGCTTGGTGATGCAGCTAGGCTCTAAATTCAAATGTACCGAGATTGGTGGTGACCTCTTCGAGTGCGAGGAATCAAATCATGTTAGTGTTAACAGACGATCACTGCTGCATTCGACCGGGACGTCCCTCGCTGGTATCGTGTCTGCTGGTCCGCTCGCGAAACTACTTGGAAACCAGCACGTTGATATCAATACGGCCGGAGCAATGGGTCTTGTCCAGTTTCCATGTCAGCCTGGATCGCTGGCTAATACATATCACATGATGCGGGCGGGGGAAAGTCGTCTCGAGGCAGAAGGCGTTCTCAGCACCAACCCGCTATTTCTGACAAATCAAGACGACTGCTTAAGCGACCTGGGAAAAACTCAGGTAGAAAAATCTTGCATTGAAATGCTCACGATGGGAATCAATCCCAGTGTGGTCAAATACTCTTTGGCTTCGAAATGTGTTGAAACGGCAAATATTGTGGCCTCGACGCTCATGGTCGGAAGGAACAGGATTGTACCTGAATTCACATTCATGGATCAACGCAGTGTAGGACTGTGGGATGGGAAACATCTCAACTCAACGGAGGCTGCTGTATGGGCGATGGACGCTGACGAAGCTGGAGATGAGGGTCAAGGTGGCAAACCTCCTCCAAATGATGATGGGACCCCAAACGAGACGCTATTCGAGCAGGTTACGAGATTGAGACAGCTTGTATCAATTCTTGAAACTCAGTACTCGGGAGATGATATTCTACTCATTTTCCCCGATGGTACAAGCCCCGCGCTGCTCTCTTGTCTCATTTCGGGTATTTCATTGAAGGATGTACATGCACTCAACTTTTCACCAGGCGAATTACGTGTAGGGGTCAACATGGTAAATGCTCGTCAGCTGTTGAATGAGAGAGTATCTTCTCCGAATTATTTAGATATCCTTGACAGAGGAAGGATGGAACTACAACTCTTGCGGAAAGAATATGATGAATATCTCGTAGCAAAGGAAGGGTCGAAAAAGTTATTAATTCCTGGTCCAGAGAGAGGCGCGTCTTTTGAAGCGGAAGCAAATCGTCCGCGCGCAAGTTGGAAAAGAGATCCGAGTAATTTTAGCCCTGATATTGTTGCGACTGGTGCATTACTTGCAATCGGTGGACTTGCCTTGTTGAAGTTTGACAAAAAGGACGATGACAACGAACGAACATCCGAAATTATGACAATACCATCCTTGGCTTATGGAACCTCCGAGTTAGATCCATCACTGACAACTGACACTATTCAAACGGTAGCCATTGTCGCAGACTATTCCGAAGGTATAACAGATCTGAATGTGTTTCAGGATGTACCAGTTTTGTCCAAGGAAGAGCGTCTCAAAGCGGCTGAAATGGCGATGGATGAATACTTGTCTCAGGATGATGGTGGTGACGCATGGTTAACATCAATGTTGGAAATAAGAGATGAGGAATAACGTGTGGTGCTAGAACTATGGAAACGACGTTGATTATTTGTTCAAATGTACCTATTTGAACGACTGCTACTTCAACTTTCAACAGCACTTTCGAGCTTTAATCAGATTCAGCTCTCCTTTAATCTTCTTTCGTGGAGGCTCAGAGGTTTCGGGGACTCTAACACGATGCGTTCATAACCGCATTCATTATCCATGCTTCAATCCGATTGTGGTTCTTCTTTTATCTTCTTTCGAGGCGGTTCAAAGGCTTTGGGGCAATCAAGGTAGGGAATAGTCGGTGCTGGCTTCCTCTTATCATCGTTACTTGCCACTGACACCCCACCTGCTTTTTTTGCGACTAGCTTCCTTAGCTTAGCCGCGCCCTCTCGTAGGGCTTGACTTGCTGCAACAAGTAACGCAAATCTCAAAGTTAGATGAGATGGGTAAATGGAAATCATACGTGCTGCACGACACACCTTTCTCACGCGCACGATCATCACCACATTCCAAATAGCCCATGGGATACTTCACGAGGAACCTGTGTGCAAGAAATGATATCAAAGATAAGATCCAAGTATCGTTTAACGACCCCGTCACAAGCTGAAAACGGAGCACACTCTCTCTCTTACCTTCCTGGCGGGGTCGAATTCTTCACCGCCTCGATCACACGCATGGCAACCGAGGGCTTGGTCTGCTTTGATTCCATCATGTACTCGTGCTTGTAGTCATGAATAAATTGCCGGAATCTTCTATTGCCAGAGTGGTTGTTGACTGCTCCGCCTCGTCTAGACACCGGTAGCAATAGTTAGATACAGTTGAGGCTAATTTCAAGATATGGTCGAGCGCAGAAAACTCACCCGCAAATGACATCGTTAACTGTAACCTCGGTGATGTACTCTAGCTTTGGATGATGATCAGCCATGAACAGATGGTTACCGAATTGGTCGCACGGTGCTGGAAAATGATAAGTGTGATGAGGAAAATTACTAGGCTGAGGCTTTTAGATCGGAAGANATGGTTGTAACCGTACGGATACTGATGATACCAAAAATAAGGCGGCGGAGGATACAACATAGGCCAACCTGAATGATGAGGATAAACAGGATGCGCGCCTGGATAAACATTCTCATGGGGTGGACGATTGGATTTCTCTTGAGCTTTGACATCATAGTCGAGGATTCCTTGGAAATCCTTGCTCGACGTGCATGCAGGTGGATTCTTCATTGGGGACGGTTGCTTTCTTAAGATCTGATTCGAATCAACCTCTTCAGGTACAGAGCTTGTATCGTCTGCGTTATTAGAATCCCTCAGCGGAGAATAAACGAGCTGCCAAAAGTTGGGACTAATCGACCTTTCCAAAGTATTGCCATTGTAAGGAAGAGGCTCGAAGTCACACTCGATGGAAGCTTGAACTGGACTATGGGGTGGGACCTCTGGCCTGTAACGCAGAGGTGGCAGTGGTGCGACTGAGATGCAGTTAGAACTCGGATGCAGACTCGGATTCGCTGGAGGTAGAACCCGCTCGATGGAATCTTTGGGGGGAGTGATAAGAGCAGATGCATACAAAGACGATGGTCTGCCATTGGACACCTATCGGTAAATAAAGGCGGAAGTACAAGATGAGCCAAACGATCAGATCCGAGAAAAGTTATCTATTCTTCGAACTTACCTCCTCGTACTCGTAGCTCATGATGAAAGGGCGATTGATGAATGGCTTTGCTGAGGGTATGGGTGATCGAGTTTAATGATTGTGAAACATGTCCTGTCTGGGGGTTTTGAGCGTGTCTGGGCATTTTGGACAGTGGGTTGGAGATGCCCGTGGACAGCCAGTCAGGCGCGAACTAAATTTGAGTATTGATTGAAAACGTCATGTGTGAAGCTTTTCGATTGAAAACAAACCCAACAAAAAAACTCTTCTCCTGTTTCAGACCAATCATGACAGGCAAGTTAAAGCGAAAGAAAAGCTTTCGGACTTCAGAGAAGGAAGACTCGGCTACGACACCAAAACAGATTTTCGCAGCCTCATCCCTGCCCACAGTCAATTCATTGTTAATAGTACATTCGTTCCTTAAGATAGAGTGTACTGCTTACTACACTAATCATTTTGAGCAGAAGCGTACATAGCAAATGCAACTTGGCTTCCAAAGCCCGCGGCAAATCTCAAGGCGTACCTACAGGCATAAGCCCCGCCACGCGAGATTTTAATATTGCCAAGGTAATCATCTTTCTCCTTGTAGTTCGGGATCGGAGGAACTACCTGTCTCATGAGCACCTCAACTGCTGCCACGTCCTCAAAGGAAACACCCATGGGATGACCAGTGAAACCTTTTGTATTCAGAATCAACATCTTGGATAGGAGGTCATCTCCGAACGCGGATCGAAGAGCGGCCACTTCATTCCCCGAACAACTTGCTGCCGGCGAAGCATGAGTTGAAGTTTCATGTGAAAAGTATACTCCATGGGTGGCAATTTCGGCTTTACTAATGCCGTGGATGAGTTCTATGTCATTTAGGAACCGTTTCAATTCGGATGCAATGTGTTTTCGGTCTAATGCGGCACCGTGGAAAGCTGAATTGGAATACTGGGTGGCCAATAAGCGAGCACGGATTTGGCACGGTTGACAACCAGAGATTGCAGGAAGTTTCATTCGCTCTTGACAGCTCGATTCTGTTTCTAATACCATGCCTATTCCCCCAGCACCTAAGACCATACCTGAACGCCGCTTATCAAAAGGACAAGCAGCATCCTCAACTGCCTCTTGTATAGTCGCGGCACCTAAAGCTCGGAACCCAGATCCTGATGATTCCAGGAGAAATATGAGTTAAATGTTTAGATGACTTGAGAGTGAATAATTCCTGTTTAACCTCTCACCTAACCATGGCAAAAGAGTTGCTCCAGAGCCATTGTCCCCTGCTACTACCACCACCCGTTCAGCACGTCCAGATATGAGCATATCCTGTGAGGTGGAGATTAATTGAGGACATATCAATGAATTCCAAGTTACGAAATTGCGCTGAAAGCAATGAGCTTACCTGTGCCATACCAATTGCTTGTGTTGTACCTGCACAAGCTGCATTCGTCTGTGTGTTGGGTCCCCGACAACCAGCGAGCTGAGCCAATTGAGCGTTCCCCAACACAAGCACTCGAAAAAGGAACTTGCGATCGAATTCGTAGGGACCTGACGACGCTGTGGAGGACTCCGAAGATGCGTCACTGGCATCATCTCCGCCGCAAGAATTGTTGCTCCTGCCACCACCCTCCACTTCTCGTACACGAGATAACAACCGAGCGAACGCCGCCTCGTCATCGTCAGCCAATTCACGATCTGGCGATGCGCGAATCAGACGGTTCCGTAGCGTGAACACAAGACGTTCTGCAGATTGGGCTCCGACAGTCTTGGACTGTAAGAACCGCATAACTTCGCCTACTGCCGCGTCCATGGCGGGGAAGCTCGAAGCATAAACAACACCCGTTGTATCGCGATATTGCTCGGGCAATTTCCATTCTGATGGATCATTCGTTTTTCCAGAAACCAAACCGGCAGACTTGAGTGCCTCCAATCCTGCTGCCACCGCCACCTGCGCTGCAATATCCATAGTCTCCGCCAAACCTTCCGGAACACCGTAGTTTGCGTTCAAATCAAGTGGACCAAGCTGAGCGGCAACCTTGATCACGTCTTTCTCTGAGCTTATGGGAATGCGCTCCGTCTTTCCTCCAGGGTGTTTCTTCACCTGCACCACATTCTTCTCCACCATGGCCATTTTCAATGATCCACTAATAGGGCGGATGCATTGCACTTTCCCCTCAACTAATCTCTGCAGATTGGACGCATCAAATACATTCATTTCCTCGTCTCCGTGTGGCAAACCCGCCGACGTTCCAGTAATCACACAAGCCACGCGTAACTTCGCCTCGGAGTATGTGTCGATGGCACTCTCGTGGGAATGTGTCAACACATCCAGCATTCCCGTTGCGGGGGTGGACACCGAATCACGCAATGCCAAGCGGAGTACAATGGGCGGAGCTAACATTCCAGCCTTGCCCGCTGGTTCCGGTTCCGAATTGGGTGGAACGCGAGAATACGATCGGACCCATTTCGAGTCGATACCGTTGAGGTAGTACGTTCCTAAGAAAAGAAACCGATATATGTCAGCAAATAATAGCATTTCGATAATGGACATGAAGTGAGCAAAATGAAACATGACATACCAGGAAACATCCTTCCAATCGTGGGATACACCGGGGAATACGGAGCACCGCAACGATGCATCCTCGCACGTGTTTCCAAAGCCAAATCCAACTCCTGCGGATGGACCTCCTCTCGAGTGGTCAGTCTTGCCGTGAGATTAAGCTTCTTCGCCATATCCTCAACGGTGAATAACCTCTCACTGCTACCACTTGTTGGAGAGGAGGGAATTCGGACATGAAGGCGGTACATGGTGGCCAATGCACCACTTCCATAACTGAATACGACGGCGGTTTTTCCAGGAGTCAAATCACCTCGACTGCCAGCCTTATCGACCAAGGATGCAAGACCGAGGAAGACACTAGCGGTGTAGGTGTTGCCCACAATCTTCGAAGCGGCATTGGCGTCTGTAAGACGTTGATTGTACGATGATTTGGAGATGGATTTCAGCGTATCTTCAAGTTTCTTATCCGAGTATGTTTCTTCAATGGGTTTGGTGAGGTCGTCTTCCGCAAAGAGAACACTCTGGGGTGACGGCGCTGTCGAAGAGTTTTCCTTCTTTTCTTCTGACTCCTTACACATCATCAATTCCCTCGCATGTTTACGACGTGCATCGATAAGATACATTCGACCATAACTCTTTTGAACTAGTTTGTTGTATGGAGCATGGAAGACAAAGTAGTCTGCCGCCTCGGCATGAAAATGCGAGTGTTCATCCTTCCTCAAGTTGTTGTTCTCACCACTCCAATTCAACCGATCGACCTTATCACAAAATTTGGAGTAACAATCTTCCAACGCTCTATAGTAACATACCTGGCTCAATGCTCCATCCACCACCGGATACTCCACGGTATGATCGGGTTTGAAGAAGTCATAGACATTGGAGGCATGCGTCGCCCGCTCTCGCGGATCCACGAGGGCAAGTGGCGCGTTCCTCCCCACAAGCACGGCCACGGCCCCCGCACCGCAGGTGGGACGGGCCGGTCCACGTGCATAGGTGGCGATATCCACGGCCACGACAATGGCGTACCGTCCATCCCACGAATCGGATTCCACCCAATTGAAGGCATTGAGCAATGCCGACGTGCCTCCATAACAGGCATTGATGACCGTGGCACCCTCAATGTCAGTATTTCCTTGAAACAAGTCCATAAGGACAGTTTTGGTAGACTTGGATTTGTCTACAAGGGTTTCCGTTCCCACCTCGAGCCGTCCCACGGAAAGGGGGTCAATGTCATACTTCTCCAAGAGGGAATGTGTCACCGTCAATGCCATGGAATTGACATCTTCGGCATCACCGGTAACAGCCATTCCATCCTGTCCCAGACCGAGCGTATACCGTCCAGCGGAAACTCCCGTATGCTCCTCGAATGCCGATTGAGAAATGTAGGTTCGTGGGGTGTACACTTCCATGGCCAGTATGCCAATGTTTTTCCCGTTGCCAGTTGGTGGTGGGGAGTTGGCATTGGCATTGTCATTGGCATTGTTTGTAGTGGCCGTTGACGTTAAATTATCGCGGCCGATGAAAGTGGTGCAATTTTGGTGTTGCAATGAGGCTGTTGAGGCGATGGCTCCGGCGCCGACGGCCATGGCGTGGCTTGTCATTGTTTGTTGACTTGATTCCTTTGAACTTGGTGAAGTTATTATGTTGTGTGTTTCCTGTGCTGTGCTGTGCTGTGCGGCTTAAACCTTTGTTCCATCACGCATCATCACGTGATTGATGCCAATGAGACGACAACACGACTGGTTCGCGCCATTCTTTCCTCTGGCCGTCGTCCGTCGGATAGTACTTAGAGCACAGAGGCGATGATGCTTGATGTCCTTGGTTGGTGCTGCCATGCATGCAATGAATGCATGCACCATCAACATCATCAACCCACTGAACAACATCTTCACCGCAATTATTGGCTCTACTAGAGTGGCTAGTCGAACATGAACCAACATCAACAGCGGAGGCGGCGGCTTCGCTTATCACCGACCAATTCTCTGCTAGTGGCTTTCTACTGGTCAGTACTACGAACTTCTCATGATTACGGTCAATCTGCGTTTGGTTTCACATTGTCCCAATGGGGTCGTCATCGACACGCAACAACCACAAATCCTTCACAACATCGCATCGACATCCTCCTCCTCCATTCACAGTCCACCGACGAAGCTGGTTCGTACGACCCAACATCATCTTTCAACTCGGAAGCTCAAATCGCCTTACAAGCCAATGAATTATTGTCATCTACCACTACTACCACTGCCACGCGAAAAAATGTCATTGACTTACCCGATGAGGTTGCCAACTCCTTCATGCAATACTCGCTCAGCATCATATTGGGTCGCGCGTTGCCAGATGCCAGAGACGGGCTGAAGCCAGTACATAGACGGATATTGTATGCGATGAATGGGTTGGGATTGTCCTCGAGTAGTTCGTATCGAAAGTGTGCTAGAGTTGTTGGGGAGGTACTGGGGAAATAGTAAGTCAATTTGTTTGTTTTTTGTGCATGTGTAGTGTAGAAACTATGATTCAAACTCAATGTACCCATCAATCTAATCTGCTCACTCCAATATCATAGCCATCCACATGGTGACACTGCCGTCTACGATGCCCTTGTCCGTCTTGCCCAAACCTTTTCCACCAACATGCCACTCATTGATGGCCATGGGAACTTTGGATCCATAGATGCAGATCCTGCCGCGGCCATGCGTTACACGGAGTGTCGATTGTCTAGAATGGCAGCGGAGACATTATTGGAAGATATCAATCTAGATACAGTCGAATTCTTACCAAACTTTGACGGTAGCGAGTACGAACCGAGTGTATTGCCAGCAAAGGTGCCCATGTTGTTGCTCAACGGAGGAGCGGGTATTGCGGTGGGTATGGCGACGAACATACCTCCGCATAACTTGGGAGAGCTCATGGATGCGTGCATGGCAATAACCAATAGTCGGAATGAGGGTGGGAAGGAGGTCACGGATGCAATGTTGATAAGGATGATTCCGGGTCCAGATTTCCCGACAGAGGCATGCATCATTGGCAATTCTGGCTCCAGAAAATTGTACACCACTGGTAATGGTGGTGTGGTTATGCGAGCGGTGATGCACTTGGAGCAAGTGGCTTCGGGGAAGAAAACGACACGTAATGCAATTATCGTCACGGAACTTCCGTACCAGGTTAACAAGGCTGCTCTATTGGAACGCATTGCATCATTAGTCAACGAGAAGAAGTTGGATGGAATAGCTGATCTACGGGACGAAAGCGATCGTGATGGGATACGAATGGTAATCGAATTAAAGCGAGATGCAGTGGCAGCCGTTGTTCAGAACAACTTGTTGAAGAAGACATCGTTGCAAACCACCTTTTCGGGTAACTTCTTGGCCCTGTTTGGGAGTGGAACTGTCCCACAGCGATTCACACTGCGTGAAGCGTTGGATTGTTTCCTTGATTTTAGGTTTCTGACGATACGCAAAAAGTGTGTGTTCCAATTGGATAAGGTCGAGAATAGGGCCCACATTGTGGACGGGCTTTTGATCGCTCTCGAATACACAGACGAGGTTATTGAAATAGTGCGGAATGCTCCCGACCAGTCGAGTGCTCGTGAAGCTCTCATGGATGAAAAAAATCCTCGTTTCTGTCTGTCAAGTGCGCAAGCGGATGCTGTTCTGAAGTTACAGCTTGGACAGTTAACTCGCTTGAACGGGGACAAGCTTGCCGACGAAAAGAAAACACTATCCGATAGTAAGGCAAATCTCAGCAATTTACTCACAAATGATGCCGCAGTAAGGGATCTCATGGTAGAAGAATTTCAAGCGATGAAGAGTAAGTTTGGAACACCNCAGTTAACTCGCTTGAACGGGGACAAGCTTGCCGACGAAAAGAAAACACTATCCGATAGTAAGGCAAATCTCAGCAATTTACTCACAAATGATGCCGCAGTAAGGGATCTCATGGTAGAAGAATTTCAAGCGATGAAGAGTAAGTTTGGAACACCACGCAAGACAAAAATTCTTCCCGACGAGGAGGAGAAGGCGGAAATAGATTTGATTCAAAATGAGCGTTCAGTTATCATAGTAACTAGGGGAGGTTACATAAAAAGAATGCCATTGGAGACTTTTGAAAGCCAAAATCGAGGAACTCGCGGTAAAAAAGGCACGTCAAATGCCAATGCTGATGACAATGAAATTGCTCATTGCTTTACCTGTAATGACCACGACACTGTACTTATGACAACCCAAAGTGGTATAGCATATGGACTAAGAGGATACCAGGTTCCTGAGGGAGGACGGACGGCAAAAGGAACACCTATCCCTTCAGTCTTGCCCGTCAGAGCTGACGATGTAATCACCTCTGTACTCCCTGTTTCGCAATTCTCGAAAGATGAATTCATCGTTTTAGCCACAGAGTTTGGATGGATTAAGAAGACCCCACTAGCTGTATTTGAGAAACTCACCTCCCGTGGTCTCATTATTGCAACCCTTGCTGATGGCGATCGGCTGAACTGGTGCGAAAAGTGCACTGATGACGATGATATCCTGGTATGTTCCACACGAGGGCAAGCAACTCGTTTTGCTGCAAGCAGCTTGCGGCCTACAGCGAGAACAAGTCGCGGTGTGAAGTCAATGACGCTCAAAAAGAGTGACACAATCGCTGATATGAACATACTGAAGGGAAATGGGGGCGAGTCCCTGCTGATTGTCACAAGGGAAGGCTATGGCAAGCGAGTGAAGAACGATGAATTTCGAACAACGGCTCGGGGTGGATCGGGCGTACTTGCAATCAAATTCAAAGCTGGTAGAGTTGATGATAGAGTGAGCACAGTACGTGTAGTAAACGAAGACGACGAAGTTTTACTAATAACTTCGCAAGGTGTTATTGTTAGACAAGGGGTGAAGGACATTCCGTGTCAGGGACGCGCGGCAACGGGGGTGCTTGTTCAGCGAATTGACACCGGTGACAGCATCAGTACTGTCAGTATCGTTCCTAAGGAAGAGGATATAAGTAATGGCGACACACGATAATCCATATTAAGCAGATGATTATTAGTACGGCTCCAGCAGTCGGGAGCGTGCAGACTTATTGACCAGATTTGTCACACCGCTGCCACACCAAGATGTAGTTGTGGCAGTGCACGCATTCTATTGCTTTTCCCCCGATATCCCTACCTTTCTGAATGAGAGCGTTTACAATTTTGTTTGATACACAAAGGCTTACTTCATTTTCTCTGCTCTTTCCAACGCAAGCCGCATTGCATTCTTGCACCCATCATACAATCCAATTTTATTATTGTCATTGATTGATTTATTCATCACCTCCAACAAGCTCGTAGTCAAGAATAGATTGACATACTTGACAGCCAATGGGACTTCACGTACCTCCAACGTTCCGTCCCCAAGTTCAGAAGCGCGCAAGGCCGAGTAGGCTTCGTGGTCGCCAACGCGTCGAATCATGAGTTTGGGAATGGGATAAAAAGCCAATTCGCTTGGTTTACAAGCGAGTACATCAGCAATATTACAGAGGATATCCGTGGTGGCCACAGCGGTAAAATAGTCATCGTACATGAACTGAAGAAACGATAAGATGAAAATGTAAGTGCAATTTTGGGCTTCCAACGTTGATGTACATCGTAGCTGAAAAAGACAAGACTCACCAACGTCACATTCTTTGATGGCTCTTGGTTCATCATTTTCTCCTTGAATTCCTGAACTCCCTTCATATCCACGACTTTATCATAGTCCATTCCATTCGATTCCAATGCACTCACAAACGCCACCTTC
>JALLAX010000166.1:0-16192 GCA_036939555.1 Discostella stelligeroides
CAGTTCTTTCAGAAACCATCGTTATCGCTTGCAGTAACACTCAAAAATAGTTGCCAAACGGTACAGACTCCAGCACAGCAGCTTCATTTCAGATTAGATCGTCGTTGTTGTCGCTCTCGATATTCATGTAGTCGCCATTTTTATTCCCAAAGCAATGTTCACGACGACATATCTAACAATGATGAAGAAGTGGGTGTCGTGGCAATCAACACAGGTGACAACATCGCCACCACTACGCCTACTAATAGAACCAGCACCAACGACAAAGTTACCACTGTGGGATCTACCAAATATTATCAAGGCTTCGTTACACGATCTCTTAATGAGGAACCAATCGAACGTGTTTCCGGCGATGCGATACTTGGACCAACTTTCAAATTCGTGGGATTCATGACAATACTAATTGTTGGATTAACGGGTGCCTTCTTGTTGAGTAATGGCATCATTTTCTGACGCAATATCTCTGTTGAAAATTAATTGTGTCTAGTGATTAAAGGGGAGGAAGATCGTGTAATGTGAGTAGAGTCGTAGTAAATATTGCCATTGCCACACAGCAGCAGACGACAGCACCTCCCCAAAACAACTAAACAATCCTTCCATCCTTTTCATCATCACTCATCACCAGTGTATCTTGTCCCAAAGTCTACCATCCCCCCCTTCTTGATTCTTCATCTCTCTTTACTAAGGCATTGTTTGCGCGACGACCACTAATGGATTTTGTTGGGAGGATTTTTTGACACCCTTCCTTGTCACGTGTACTGATTCCTACGCTACCTCCGGCTTCGCATCGTCCTCCGTCAAAAACCCCTACACGAACCTCCTTTTTTCATCGTTCACCGTTCTTCTCCATCATTCTCTTCACAAAAAAGAAGATTCTAATCATTGGTAAGGCATATTAATATTGGAAATATAACATGAAAGAGTTTCCAAGCAACCCCTTTGTAACATCATCGCTCAAGGAAGAGGAAGAAGAAGAAGAAGAAGAAGCACCACGACATCATAAACTTGGTGAGAAATTGAACCGTCAGGGGTTTCTAGTTGCAGAACCCGAGCAGGATGAAGTAACATTGGAGCTGGTAGACGAGGATGGCTTCCCTGTGGAGCCTGATCCCATTGAACTTGATCACATTTTCGAGAGAGTGGAGAGAGTTCGCAGCAACACCATAATAAACTTTGCGTCCGAGCGATTCTCTACATCGTTTTCTGACGCTGGAGACTTGGTTGACACGATGGAGGAAGGTAGCAATGATGATGTGGTCAAGGTGCACGCTGACGATAACATTGAAAGTCAGTCTTCCTTCAAGGAGGTTAGTGTATCAAAGAACATTGAGGGCGTTGACAAGAAGGAGCACAAGGATGTAAAGTTGAACCGTGCAAGTGTGACGGAAGTGTTTCAATTTGGTCATGGTCCAAAGAAGTGGTGTGGTCTCCTACTTGGGCTCTTGTGTGCGGCCATTTCTGGATGTATTTACCCTGTAATGGCATTCGTTTTATCCAACACGTTTCAAGTACTGAGTGCACCCACTTCTGATCAATTTAGAGAAGACATCAAAGAAATGGCGTTTATATTCATGATACTGGGTGTAGTCGGAGCCGTGTCGGTGACAACTCAAATTACATTGTTGGAAACCGCGGCCGAGGAGGTTAGTTTACTTTCTCCTTTATCTTTTTGCTTGTCACATATTGATCAAATCTTACTTTTTTCGTCAATATATTTTGTTCTGAATTCCCAGATGACTTATTCACTGAAAGTTTCTTGGTTTGATGCACTACTACAAAAAGATTTGGCATACTTTGACTCGCATGATATGTCTGGAACTGCACTGGAGATTTCAACGTCGTGCTCTCGATACAAAGATGGAGTTGGGCGCAAGCTTGGAGAGGGTGTTCAGTTTCTTTTCACATTCCTTGGAGGCTTTGCTTACGCCTTTTACTGCTCATGGAGTACGAGCTTAGTTCTTCTCGGAGTTGTTCCGTTTATGAGCTCCAGTATACTCTTCTTGATGAAAACAACCCAGAGCCAATCAAAAAGATCAAATGAGTGCTATTCCGAGGCTGGATCTATAGCGCTGACGGCTTCTTCTGCCATTCGCACAGTGAATGCATTGAATGCCACACAAATATTTATCGAGAAGTATTGCAACGCAACACAGGCTGCATACCGTGCGGTAGGTGACGTTGAAACCTGGATTAACGCAAAACGGTTTGACGATTTCCTAACACTATTCACTCATAACTTGGTACACTTCAGGCAGCAAATAATGTCGTCATGTTAGGTAAGCTCCTGTTAGTGTTCGAAGTGTAGAATGAAGTGAAAGATACACACATATTGCACTAATTAATTTTTCCGTCTTCTGCTTCTGAAGGTTTGGCGAACGGAATGGTGTTAGGAACGGTCATATTCCTAAGATGTGTGAGTTGAATCCGTCCGAGCTCCATCCAATTCCCAACTGTCGCTGATAAATTGTATCCCGGGTATCTCTAGGCTGTCCTTACGTTGTTTGGAGCGTACCTGCTATATTCTCAAGTTCGTAATTATGGTTGCGATCCGTCCGGCGCCTTGGAGAATTTGAACACGAGCTGTGAACCTGATGGGCAGAATATCATGGGAGCATTAATTGGAATGTATGTCATAACAACGAAGTGTTCATCGTGTATTCTTAGATGTTTTCTTTGTAACACAAATTGTTTGTCTGTTTCAGGACCCTAGGTGCTGCGGGCATACCTCAATTTTCTTTGGCTGTTCAAGCTTTCACCAATGCTAGGACCGCATGCTATCCTGCCATCATTGCAATGAAGGACAATTCAGACCCTGAGTGTAAGCCAAATCAGAAGGCTGCATCTAAATCATTATTGGAAAGTCTTCCCAAGTCTCAGAAAATTGGCTCCGTTTCATCAGAATTAGTATCCGCAGCTTCCCTTAAGTTCGACAATATTTGCTTTGACAATGTTTGTTTTGCGTACCCTTCAAGGCCTGACGCGATAGTTCTCGATAGTTTCTCATTCTCTTTGAGGTCTGGGCAGACAATTGGAATAGTGGGGCCCAGTGGCTCCGGGGTAAGGCAATGTTGTATGCTGCTTTGTTTTTTTGCAGCCTGAACCCATTATTTACGCTAAGTTCAAATACCAAATGTATTTCAACAGAAAAGCACCATTTTGTCGATTCTTGAGCGACTGTATGATCCAAAATCAGGTTCTATTACCATTGACGGGGTTGACATCAGTGACATCGATGTGAGCTCGCTTCGGTAAGCTGCTATGTTGTGGCTTTTGATGGCTGATCAAAAATGGCTGACTGATAACTTGCTTATACTTCTTGAATAACTGTCGCGACTTTTCTAGGGAGACAATCGGTTTTGTAAATCAAGAACCGAAACTATTCGCCACTTCAATCCGAAACAACATAGCATACGGATGCCCCGGTGCTTCCGACCAGCAAATCGAGAAAGCTGCTAAATTGGCTAATGCTCACGAATTCATAACCTCATTTCCCTCTGGATACGAGACCAATGTTGGAGAAATGGGAGCGCAGCTTTCCGGAGGGCAGCGGCAACGAATTGCATTAGCCCGAGCTTTAGTGAAGAAGCGGAAGCTACTTCTTTTAGACGAGTTCTCGTCTGCCTTGGATAGCGAGTCTGAAATGATAATTCAGGAATCGCTCAACAAGGTCCTGAATGACAGGTCAATGACAACTCTGATAGTGGCGCATCGACTCTCCACAGTACAAAATGCCGATTGCATTTTAGTTTTGTGCGATGGCAAAGTTGTCGAAGCCGGAAAACATGATTATCTGCTGAGACAGAAATCGTTGTATTACACTCTTGTCCAGGCTCAAAGTCAGGGACGTCAAACGCAAGAAAGACCGTCATTTACATCGTTCGCTGGTATGTTTGATGGAAAGCTTTCCAGACTCAATGTGGCATCGGCTTCAGCGAAAGCGGACAAGGTCACTGTTATTGGAAAGAGGCAGATTAGTGAGAGTGCTCAGGAGGAAGTTGAAACTCCTCAAATTCAATTCCGCAACGTGCATTTTCATTACCCGACGAGGCCGGATAATGAAATTATTCGGGGTCTTCATTTGACTGTGAGAAAGGGTGAGACATTAGCATTAGTTGGAGAAAGCGGTGGAGGGAAGGTGAGTTTGTGAGTTATCTTTGATTCTGCTTGTGATTCTGTGGACTCATACAATTAATTTCCAATAGAGCACCATTATTGCCTTGCTGGAACGCTATTATGACACCACTGAGGGAAGCATTTTGATCGATGGAGTGGACATAAAAGAATTGAATGTTAAATGGTTACGGGAGCAGATAGGTATGTGGTATGTGGCGCAATAATCGAATTTGAAAAGCGTGATACATGATCTGACATCTGATTGCAGGATTGGTTTCGCAAGATCCCGTCCTTTTCAATGCAACAATTCGCGAAAATATGCTATTTGGACACCCCACCGCCACTGGAATCGAGATCGAAGAGGCCTGCCGCCGGGCAAACGCGCACGACTTCATCTGCCAATTCCCGCTAAAATACGACACTTTCGTCGGCGAGGGAGCTCAGCTGATATCAGGTGGGCAGAAACAGAGAATCGGTTAGTACCTTCTGTAGACCTCTTGCCTATTACAGACTAATATCGAGTTCACATCTCTGACATCAATTGAATTGCTTCTCAGCGATTGCTCGCGCAATTCTGAAAAATCACGCCATTCTTCTTCTCGACGAGGCTTCATCGTCCCTTGACACGAAATCAGAGCAGCAGGTCCAAGAAGCACTGCACAACATCATGAAACCGAAATCGCAAACTATAATCGTGATTGCTCACCGATTAAGTACTGTCCGAAATGCCGATCGCATTGCAGTTATTTCCGGGGGCGTACTGTGCGAAATTGGGACTTGGGATCAACTGATGTCGCGGAAGGATGGTCGCTTCAGACGAATGTCATTGTTTCAGTCTCTGGACGGACACAAACAAGACATCAACACTTTTACGGCTCAAGTTCAAATGGACTTTGACAACGGACGTGAACCTGATATGGCTCACGATTTCGGTATTGATCAAGCAACCACAGTGCAACCTATCAAATCAATAAAAATATCGAAACGCGCCCGACTCATGGCGCGGGACGACCGCTTTTATCTTGCTGTCGGAAGCCTGGGAGCCATAATAGCTGGAGTTGGGTTCCCTGCAACTGGTGTAAGTCTGCTTCGCTTCTGAGTGGTACATTTCATTCATATTGCCCCTTAATTANCAGCTTCGCGGGAAACATTCTACTCTATTTTGGCTTTGGAATTGCATCTGAACGAATGAACAAGCGTGTACGAGATGCAATGTTCAAATCCCTCCTCCGTCAAGAAGTTGCTTACTTTGACACCCATAATATTTCCAGTCTTACAAGTCAGCTTCAAGATGACGCAGCAGTGTTGCATGCATTCATTGGTGAACCGTTAAGGACTTTTATCACCGCTGTTTCGAGTCTTCTAATAGGGATCCTCACTTCACTTTATTTCATGTGGCCAGTTGCATTGATGGCTTTTTGTTTTGTTCCTGCCTTAGCATTTGTGGCCAAGTCAAGGTTGAATAACATAATGATTTCTGAAAAAGATGAGCAGACTGGGTTAAACGATTTGGGAAGTCCAGATGCAATTGCTGTGGAAACGCTTCTGAACATGAGAACTATCGCATCGCTGAACATTCAGGAGATAAAGAAAAAAGAATATGCAGACGCACTCCGCAAGAATCAACTGAGCATCGTAATTGTTTGTAAGAAGGGGGCATCTGGGGGCATGGCACTATTCATCCAATTTTGGGTCCTTGCGTTGCTTTATTGGTGGGGTGGGTTCTTGCTCTCAACTTACCCTGATACATGGGAATTCGAGGACTTTCTCATCGCCATATTTGCGCTGGTGGTTTCTATTTCGGGAACATTTATCGGCTCGTCAGGCACCATGGACAAGAAAGCCGCGGAAGAAGCTGCAGCAAGGATATTGTCTCTCATCGACAGAAGCAGTGCGATCGATCCCCTTAGTGAAACAGGGAAGAAGGGCGACTTGATGCATTGAGAGGAATCGCCGTCTCCCTCATAATTGGTACTCTTCCTAAGTAATAGTGGCTCGCATTTGAATTAAATACTGATTGATATCATGATATCATTGTCTCGAATAATAATTGTGTGCTTTGATTCGTCCAGCCTCATAGAACACATCCCTCTGTTGTGTGGGCCTGCTGGATGGAGCGCACAGACGATAGGTACTTTTTTTTAACTGCGGCATGTGTTGTGCGTCCATCCACTCCCACTCTCCTATCCACTCCATCCAAGAGTGGCAGCCCCCTTCTGGCTAATGCAACGACTACATCATCATCTATGTGGTAGAGAATTTGAACGAGGAGTAACTTTGTCCAACCTGTGCAGCGGTGGTGGTCTGTAGAACATCACATCAGTTGTAGCTTGCAGCTTACAGCTTCAGCTAATATGGATCCTCGGGAGCGAGAGGCGAGGGAGGCAGTTGAACGAAGAAAGAGCGAGTTTTTAGATCGAGCATACGACAGAGTCGTGAAATCGCAACTGAACAAGATTTCTTCACAAAAGACTTACACAGAGGATGACGAGGAGGCTTATCGACGGCAGAATGCATCCGATCGAGAGAAGGCGGTGAATAAAAAACGGAAGGCCTTGACAGCAGAGCATGAAGAGCTGGCAAAGACGACAGGATTGTCCGGACACGTCGTGGCATTAATGGTGTCGGGAGGGCAGGAGGACAGTGACAATAATTCTTCAGGGAGTGGTGATGATAGGAAACATCGTAATCGTAAGAAGAAGTCAAAGAAAAAGTATAAGAAAAAAGAGTACAAGAAAAGAACGAAGGAACGAAGGAGGGCTCGCAGCGATAGCGATAGTTCAATTGGTTCCAACTCTTCAGATGATTACGAGCTAAGGGGTGGAAAAAATGATGTAAGGAAGAAACATAATTCTGATGACGAGGATGGCGATCGAAGGAAACATAAAAGATCTAAGCATCATGACTCGGATAGTAGCTCCGTGTAGAGATCAAACAACCGGGAACTGGGGTATCAACTAAGATACTAGAAAACCAATGCTGTTGCAATTCGATTTACTAAAATTATGCAAGCGAAAGCCAAGGGGATGGCAGAGATCTGTGGATCATTGCCACTTCTGTCGTGTGTTGCCTCACAGAGCAAACTATGCGACGCTTTCGCTATGTACTATGTATATGAAAAGGTGGGACGAACAGACGTTCCACCACTCGGAGTCGACCACACTGGGATGACTCCTACACTCCCTCTCGAAAGTTGATGATGGGCATCACCATCCCATCAGCTGCTTTCGCACTCGTGTAAATGCAACACTGCCAAGGCCTTTTGTGAAGATGTCGCCGAGTTGATCTGTGGAGGATATCTTGACAAGTTCGATGTTGCGGGGACTCAAGTGTTCACGAAACCAATGGTATTTGACGGCGTAGTGTTTGGAACGAGGTGTCATCCGACGTGGTTCCAGTTTTCCAAGGACGAGTGCGCCAGCATTGTCTTCATGGATGCGTATATGCATTTGTGAGCCCGGCGTGAAAGGAAGTGAGAGTGTTGTCGTTAGTTCCACAAGCTTGTCGATGAGTGGAAAGAGATCTCGACACGCAGTGCTGAGTGCGATGTACTCAGCTTCCATGGTGGAGAGAGCAATTTCTGTTTGCATTTTACTTGCCCAGAGAACAGGACAGTTTGCAAGCGTGATGACGAAACCGGTGCGGCTGCGCACGCAGTGTGGATCGTCGCTGTTCTCATGGTTCCAGAGCCCGGCAAAGTCAGCATCAGGATAACAGTTCAGGTTGAGTTCGTGCGAAGGGGTCAGGATGAGGCCTTTGTCAGCAGTGCCTTGTAGGTAATGTCCAATTCGTAGAAGCGCCCGTTCATGTCGTTTTGTAGGTGCAAAGGTGTATCGTGCGCATTGGTGTACAGCGAATGATAGGTCAGGGCGTGTGTGTCCGCAGAGATAGAGTAACATTCCGACGGCACTGGCGTAGTTGATGGTACCACTGGCGGCGTCGCCGTCAGCGTCTTTCGGCAGTGGAGAAACTTCGGCTGGAGTGCGACAGCTGTTAGAGTATTTGCTCAGGCCGAGGGCAGCTAGAATACGTTTGCTGAGGCCAGATTGTGTGAGATGTATTTGTCCGTTTTGGGTGGTGATGTCGACGCCAAGGTAGCCTTCGGCGGTCCCTTCGCGACGCAGACAAATATCATTTTGTTTCATGTTGGAAATGAGTGTATCAATTTGTGCATCGGTCTTCGCGTAGATAAGTAGGTCATCGACGTAAACAATAACTATCATGTTTGAATTCATGAAAAGGCATGGGTCAAAGTGTGATTGTACAAGACCTTGTTGGAGAAGACGGTCAGAGAGGTATTGGAAGAAATGCCGTGGTGCCTGTTTGAGACCGTACAGCGAGCGATTGAGGCGAAGAACATGGTTGGGTTGCTTGCTAAAACCGCGTGGTTGTTCGACGTAGACAACTTCTTCGGGAGGAAGGAAGGCGTGTATGAAAGCTGCGGTGATGTCGCACTGCGCAGAGACGTAGCCAAGTTTTGCGGCAAGAATCATGACAATTCGTATCGTTGACCATTGGACGACAGGCGCCCATGTCTCGAAATAGTCGATGCCTTCCTGTTGTCGATCACCACGAGCACAGAAACGTGCCTTGAATTTCTTGACGGAACCGTCAGGATAGCGTTTGACCTTGAAAGCCCAGGTGGAAGGTAAAACATTCATGTGTGGCTCGCGTGGCACCAGGTCCCAACAGTGGAAGTCATCTGCAATTGTGTTGAGTTCAGTTCGCATCGCTTCCCAGTATTCAGCTTGGAAAGGACCATTGACAGCCATGTCAAAAGATGGATTGTCCTCATTGTATTTGGAAGAAGAGAGATATACTTCAAGTATTCGTGCGTCATCAATATTGTCGACCTTGCCTGGGTCGTCGAAATCCATGAGAAAGTAACTATGTTGACGGCTGTCATAAGATTTCCACGGTTGCTGCAGCATGTAGCAGTCGAGCAAGCTTCGTTTTGATATCTTGTGAGGAAGTGGTTGTGAATGCTGCAGGCCACGACATGATATCATTGGAACTGGCATGTCTATGAGTGGTGTCGTTGCAGTATTGATGAATTCGTACTCCTCGCCATCGATGGGAAATTTTCGTATGCGTGCGGGACCGTCTTTGTACGAGCCAGTGTTTCGTGTGGGCCGCGTGCTGCGTAGGTGGGCAGAGGTGTCAAGGTGTGTTTGTGGGACTCCCTCTGGAACAGTATCTGGTGCTCCCTCTGAGGCGTCATCAGGAGGATCATTGTGGAACGTGTGTGTTCCGTCTGGAGCATCATTGGGAAAGAGGGGTAGGTCGTCGTCGTCGCGCACGAGTTGGGGTGCAAATGGTGCCGTGTCGGGCGCAGCAGCGTCGGCATTTCCGGGAGTCAAGAGTGGCTCGTTGTCCTTGTTGTGTTCGAACCATTCGACAAACTCGGAGGGCAACATGCTGCGAGGATCTTGTCGGACGTCTTCGGATATGTCGAAAAAGCAGTCATGGCCAAACTGTAGGATGGACATCCAAGTGTCTCGTAATGATGTGTGCGGCGGAAGTGATGCAGCCGTGTCAAAAGTGTCGTCAAACACAACGTGAAACTGTGGTGTAATCTTTCCGGTCTGCAAATTGAGGCATAGTGGTACTAAGGAGGAATGTTGTTTGGAGAAACCAACAAACATCCCGCGTCGTGCTCGTGCGTCCCATTTTGGAATCTTATTACCGTCTTGTAGTTTGGGGTCGAGCACGTAGACGGGACAGCCGAATGGGTGTGTACGACGAAGGTCGTGACTTGTCGAGCGTGAGCGTGACCAGAGCTCATTTGGGCTGAGACCGGTCGTTGTGGAAGGGAGCCGATTGAAAACCCAGGTTGCGTAGTCGACTGCTTGAGGCCATAATTTGACATTTGCATGAGCGGGCCAGTGATATGCAGCATGAAGCATATTCGCACGAGCGAGTTGTGATATCGTTTTTATATTTCGTTCGGCAACCCCGTTCTGATGATGTGCCCCAACCCCGCTGAATGTTAGCTTTTGTGATTGATTTTCACAGTCTTGGCGAAACGCAGAGGATGCAAAGATGCCATTATCAGAGTGAAAGCTACGTATCGTTATGCCTTCTTCGCGTGCGTGTCGTTCAAGGGCATGCTTGCTATTCACAGTCTCTTGAGCAGTAGTGGAGAGCTGAGGAAAGTTGAAAACCTTGCCACTGGCATGGTCGACGAATAAAGTACCGCATGCGTATCCTTGTTGTTCACGGCCAAAAGAATTGTAGAGACGTCCGGGAATGGGCGAGAGGTAGTGATCACACGAGATACAGTCGCCAGGACTTGTGTGCCCGAGCTTCAAGGTGTTTTCTTTGGTGCCATTCAGTTGTTGACGGAAGGAACATAGTTTGTCGGTGTCAGTAGCCCGTGGCCTGTTTGTGTGTGGGCGTCTGTGTGACTTGGCACAAACGCATGCGAGGCATTTCAAACCAGTGATGTCGCAGACGGCCCCTTTGTGTTTGCACGGGAGAAAGGGGCCTTGATGAAATGGTGTTTCCTGATCGTCAAGTGCATGTAGCCATTTTCGATCACGCATGAGCAGTTGAAGCCAGCTGATGGATACGTGGGAAAGTTTATAGTGCCATAGTAGAACTTCCTTTTGTGCAGCAGTCAGGTTGGTATTGGAGGAAGAAAGTAAAGTAGGGTAGGCAGACGAAAAGTCTGTTGCCTTGAAACCAAAGGCTTTTGACCAGAAACATTGTGTGTCAAATGTTCGTCGGGAACCCGCGACCGAAAGACATGGTAAATGTGTGCGTGGGCAGTAGAACGCATCGAGCAAATGTCCATCACCGAGCGTAAAAGCCAGCTTCTCAGTTGTGCCAAGATAGCTGCCGCCTAATTCGTGTAGCAGGACTTGGGGACTGAGAAGGCGTACTTCGGCTTGTGGAATGTGAAAACCAGGCACCACGAGCGTGACTTGATTCCCCGAGGTGTCGATCACATTCCATTTCACCAGTCCTTCCCCATCAACGGTGTTGGAGGAAGAGAGATCTTTGATTTTAATCGTGCTTTGTGTGTACGTGATGAAATCAGAGCGGATGGGTGAGATACAAACTGATGCACCGGAATCAACAATCAGTGGGGTTTCATTGTGTTGGACAGACGTGGAGTAGCAGGAAGGATTCTCAAGGAGGGAGAAGAAAACGGGAGCTTCCGCTCGTGTTAGGTGAGTAGTTGGGGTGTGTGTGTTGAAGTTCAGTATGTGAACAATACTGCTGGGATCGTGGTCGTCTGTAAAGATGTCGTCGGTGCAGACATGGTGGAGTGTGAACGGAGGGCTTGGTGGCGTAGAGCCCCACTCATGATCATCATGATTTAGTGGCATTTCTTGAACACGTCTGGAGCTGGAGGTAGCAGTGCATGTGAAGTGGTGCATTATTGAGCTAGGATCCCAGGAGGCTGCAGGGTAGCTGTTGGTAATGTCGATGTAGGACAATGTGAACGGCTCCGCGGCGGAAGAGTCCCATTGTTGATGACGAAGTTTGTGGGACAAGTGCGGTGGTAGTGTGTAGCCGGAAGTGGGAAGGCACAGTAGGTGCAGTCCAACAAGGAGTTGTGGCAGTCGAATGATTGGATAGCGTAGTCTTGTTTTGTATCGTCCATGTTTTCGAAAGTGTCGTGGGAAATGAAGTGTGTAGATGAAGTTGGATGACCACGGTGGTGCGGGGTCAAGGCAATGATAGAGGTAGTTGCAGATGGTGGCCAAACCCATGTAGCCGAGGCGTAGGGTGATGAAAGCAGTGAAACACCCGATGATGTATATCATCCAGCAGTATGCACCGGTTTCATCAATATTGTTTGAGATAGTGAACAGAGAAGCGAGAAGGAGACAGGTGAGGAGGTGATGAAAGTTGGGTAGGATATCTTGGAGTTTTGAAGGGAAAAGGCAAATGTGAGGACCAAGGAGCTCACTGCCTATTCTTTTGGGCAACCCAGCGCGGCCAGGAAGGCGGAATAGCGTTCAGTATCGGAAGGGGTGTTAGTTGTGGGAGGCGTGGTGCTGGGTGCTCCTGTGTTAGTGTCACGGGACACAGTAACGGGTGTGGTGGAGGAGGGTGCAGCCGATGATCGTGTTGTGGAAGACGAGATGAGGGCATGCTGTACGTAGCTCCGTTTGGCCATGGACGGAGAGTCGTTGCGGCGCATGGTAGTGGTGTTGCTGTGCCGGAACGAGGTGTGATGGCGAGTGTCATGTTGTTTCCGATGCATGGGAGGGTATCGTGTGGTGGTGTTGTAACGGGGGGGTTGGTGCGGTGTGTTACTTCGACGGGCGTGGTGCTGATGACGCCGAGTCGATGGATGTGGACAGTATCGTTGAATGTGTCCGATTTCGTTGCAGTTCCGACACACTTTATCGCGAACCCACTCGTCAAAAGGGACCATGTTCTTTCCAGCTGTCATAGTATATATGGCATAGTCATCGTATCCATCATCGTCATCGGAAGGAGAAGAAGAGTCGTACTCATCAGTTGAATCACCTGTGTTGGTAACAAAAACAGACTTGGTTTCGGAGGTCCCGACGCCGATTCCAAGCCAACGTTGTCCGCTGAGGAGGTCAGTGTACTTCACTTCAAGGTCGTTCAACACCATTAGGAGTTGATTGTAGAGGGTGTGGGTGTTCATATTGGAGCGGACAATGCTACTGGAGAACATGGACTCTTGGTAGGCGCAGAAATTCTGAAAAGCGGGCGTACTTGCACGAGCAAAACCTTCGAGCACACGATGAATAATGTCCGAGGGTAGCCTGGTCGTGCCGAGTGCTTGGGCAATAGCCTTGATGCGAAGGTTTGCCTTGGTTACATCCTCGCCCGGGATCGACTGGATGTTGAAAGTTTTGATGTATGTCTCCATGGCGCGGCGAGATTCTTGGTTGCTCTGCACTACCCGATTGATGATGAGACGAAGGAGAGAGATTGCGCCTTTGTGAAATACCGGCAGCTCACGAAAATCACTGCGTACTTCTGCGAGGAGGTCAGGGCTGAGCGACTTCCAGAGCTTATCTTCCATCCACTGGTCACTGGTCAACTCTTCAAAGCGGCCGAAGCGGCGTACAAAAGCCTGCCAGTTGAAAATGTCTTGATCGGTCAGTTTGTCGTGATCGAGGACGGCATTGATGAAGATGGCGTCCGATGCAATAGAGGATGCATTGTGTGGATCGAAACAGGATGGAATCATGAAGATGTGCCGGAAGTCATTATTTACGATGTGTTGCCAGGTCGTGTCTAGAAACACTTGCCATTTTGATGCATCTTCCGCGATGTTGTACTCCTCGTCGGTTCCACCAGTACTAGTCAAAGTAAGCAGCTTTGTAATGTTGCTGCGTGAGATTTTGGGTGTAATTTCGGTAGTGCAAAGAGCTCGTATCTTAGCACGTTCCTTCTCGGTGGTGCCACGATTGAAACGTGAGATGACGACACGATCTGCTTCGTAGGAGGTATCGCCATCAGGTCTGCCAACAGCACGTAAAGCAAACCCGGTAGAAAGACAAGCGCTGTTGGTGGAAGAGGGCTGAGTGGTAGGTATTCCCTGGTTTCCGGTGGATGAAGTGGCCCAAGGTGTTGGGGTAGAGGTGGTCTTGGTGGTGAGAGGGTCGGTATGGTCATATTTTGTACCGGAAGAGGTGTCCGCGTAGTTGTGATCGGGAGGGTTAGGGAGAAAGGGTGCCGGATGGTCGTGATCGAAATGGGAGGATGTGCGAGGTAGAAAATTGTCGTTTGATGGACGAAACCCTTGTGTGTTGTTGTCACGAGGAAGAGGGTCTTCAAGACCTTTCTTGCGACGCCAGTCATGGAAACGCGAATGGGCCGAAGACGTATCACCATACGAAGGGTCCTTTTCTTGCAAAGGTGAGTACTCTTCGCCACGTTGTTTCATGTCGAGAAAAGTGTTGCGAAAGGCGGTTTCAGCAAGTTCGGCACTTGCAAGGGCGTCTTGAACAGGGGCTGATTTCTTCATGAGGAACTCAATGTCGTTGAGGGACATCTTGTTGAGAAAAGCAATGACGTCGCTTTCATTCATATGGGCTTGAATGTCTTCGGAATGAATTTCGGTGACACCGACATTCGAACGGGAGGGTGGACTGGGACTAGGTGTACTGTGGATCGTGTCACCGGGGGCACGTTGTTTGTCATTGCCGGTCTTGGGGAGGCTTTTGGGTGGCATGTTGTCGTTGACGTCGTATTCTTGAAGGGAAAATGGGGTAGAGTTCACGGTTCTACTGATCACGGCAGAGGATTATTTGATAATCAAATGGCGTGAAGGGGCTGCATAACCTGTAGAGATCAAACAACCGGGAACTGGGGTATCAACTAAGATACTAGAAAACCAATGCTGTTGCAATTCGATTTACTAAAATTATGCAAGCGAAAGCCAAGGGGATGGCAGAGATCTGTGGATCATTGCCACTTCTGTCGTGTGTTGCCTCACAGAGCAAACTATGCGACGCTTTCGCTATGTACTATGTATATGAAAAGGTGGGACGAACAGACGTTCCACCACTCGGAGTCGACCACACTGGGGATGACTCCTACACATCTACTAAACGTTCTCTTCATTTCATACTCATACAACTAGAGAACTATCCGCTCCATCGATCATCAGCAATTGAAATCATGCAATTTAACGAAAATATAAATGTCAACTCAGGGGTGATTGCTTCGACATATCCCAACTTGCCCTCGACCAAGAAAGAAAAATGGAATGCCGTGAGCATGTGTGATCATCATGGCGATGCAAATGATGTAAACAGAGGCTGCGGTAATTCTGATGCTGTGCCCTATTTCCCCCAGGAAAATGCCCAAGCAATTCACAATCGCGGTAGCAGCACCATTGGCACAGCGAATGAGAATGCTTTGAATTTCACTTCGGGATTCATTCCAAATGCACCCTACAACAACACTGGGTTCGGGAGTTTCTTCTTCAACCCCCTAGGACTATTTGCTACTAACTACAACTACAACAATTCTCCATCAAATACAAACATCCACAGAAGAACAGAATCGTGCACGAATTACGCAGCAATTCCCAACTCAACAACAGCGGCGCTATTCTTGGCTTCGCCTGTGTATCCCTACCCAAAATCTCCATCACCGATGCCAATGGCATTCATGACACCCAGTCAGGGACCAACCCCATGCGCCACTCCTGATTTGCCATTATTTCATGACTCGCATTCATTTCAAGATGACATTGCGGGAATTTCGACAAAGCATCATGCTCACATTTCACATGTTGATAATGCCCAGGAACAGTCAGTACCCTCAACAAGTAGTTTTAAGCGAAGAGTGGGCAACATTGGGTCAGCTATTGGAACAGTGGCTGGATATGTCAATCAGAGTTTACTCTTGGGGATTCCATTTCACATTGCTGACCATGCTATGAAAGAATCAAAAGAGTCATATGCAAAGTGGTGGGAGGGAGGAATTGGAAAGAAGAGGAAAGACAGAGACGAAAAATTCAAAGAGGCCAGACAAACGGGAGGCAAGAGGATGAGGCGTTTAGAGTCCTGTGAATCAGCCTCCAAAGTTGGCTCGACTCTAACTGCATCGCTGACGAAGATTTATGATAAAGAGTTATTGGGGACATTTAGAATTGGTCAGGACATGAGTTTCTCTTCATCGCCGTCTCCTCCGGCAGCGGTGGTGGTGGACAGCTCGATAATTAAACGTCGGCAAGGTGGAAGTGAGCACATGAAATCTCCCCATGGTGATCATAAATCATCAATCAAACAACTTCAATCGAACAACTGTTACAGTGCGTTTAATGATATCGGGGGGATGTATGATTTTGACATCAATCTAGGTGGTCACGAAGTTGACACGGACATGGCAGTCTTTACGAACTCTATTCCCACTCAAAATGATGATGCATGCAATGTCCACGAAAAGACTTCATTCACAAACAGTGCTACAGCTGGACCCTGGCGCAACCTTAACGGCACCATGCAAATTATTGAGGAACTAATCAAGGAAAGGAACCGGCAATCTGAGGAAAATGAACTATTTCAAATGATCACGTCTCCTCGTGACTGGGTTAAGAAGTCTATTCGGAGCGAGCTTATCGATGCGTTGG
>JALLAX010000167.1:0-16595 GCA_036939555.1 Discostella stelligeroides
TTGGTTGGGGGAGATGAAGGGCTTGCGGTTGGTGAGTTGGTTGGTGCAAATGACGGGCTTGCATTGCTGGGTATGTTAGTTGGGGTAATTGTTGGTTTTGCAGTGGTTGGTTTGCTCGTGGGGGTAACTGTTGGTCTGGCAGTTGTTGGTTTGTTTGTTGGAGGAAGAGTTGGTACTGCAGTGGTTGGTTTGGTTGACGGTCTTCCAGTGGATGGTTTATTTGTTGGTCTTTTGGTTGTTGGAGGGCAAGAAGCTGAATTGATGCAGATCTCGAAGCCAATTCCCCCTCCTAAATTATTTCCCGTTGACACCGTTGTCCCTGCATCGCCATTAGTACAAATACGGTTGAAGTGAACTTCGATGATGAAGATGATGTTGACGTTTTGCTGGATATCCCAACAAGCTTCATAACCTTTTGTGATTTTATAGGAATAAATTTTGAGTGTTAGTTCATTGTTTGAGTCGTCATCTATTAGGCATATGGGTTTAGTGTTTAGTTATCAAGGTGACTTACCAATAGTTCTATTTGTTGCACCAGGCCCAACACCAGGAAAGTCGACATACTTGAAATTAATAGTCGTGGGAGATGTTTCCTTGTACTTTTGTCCGTTGATTACAATCCAGCTCGAGGAATCCGACATCACAGCGGAACAATTGGCCGTCTCAAAGTAGGTTTGATTATTGAGGTAAGCGGCAACGCACAGCTTGCTTGGCATCAAGCAGTCGTAACCAATGAAAGCATTCCCAATTGGCATGGTTGCGCCTGCGTCATTGTTTTTGCCTGCGTTGAACATGGGGATACCCAAGAAACCTTCATACTCAGTTCCATTCCATCCAAGCAGAAGTTCTGACTGGGTAAGGTTATCACCAGTTTGGTTGATCTTTCCATCAAATTCAGGCCTTCCATCGAGGCCGATAAGGAGTGGGAGTTGAAATTGAGGAGTGGGGACAGCCGGGCAAGTGATTGGGGTTGGAGCGGGTGGAGCCAGTTGACGAATCTGGATAGGAGGAGGAGTAGGAGTTGAGAATGCAGAATTCGTGAACCGATAGAGTAGTTGTCATGACTGCTTCTGCATAGCAAGAATCACCAGATGAAGCTTATCTCGGAGGCATAAGTAAACTTACCGCATCATCACCGCCGCCATGCCTGAGTCTTGGGGTTTTGTGCCCGCTCTCCGATGACGATGAGGAGGGTGCAAAGGGGAAGAATGCAAACGAGACCAAGTTGTTTACGAGGAGAGTTGCAGCGAAGAGAATGTTCATGATGATTAATACCCGAGGTGCTCTGACTGCTATGATCAAATTTCCTACGCCGCTGGGAGGGATTGACGAGTTTAGTTTTTATGAGTGCTGATATGTGTGCGGAGGGCACGGTTTTCCTCGTTGCGCGACCGACAAATGCTAAACGCGGTTCGTTGGAGTCGCTCGGCCTCCAGATGACCCCCTGTTGGCTGACATTGTCCTGACAAACTTTCGTCGCGATTACTGCTCATCTGCACTCCTGACGCCTCACTGATGGATTCTCGGTGTGAAAATACTAGACACTTCACGTAGATAGGCTTTTGGCGACGCGTCAGGAGCGGCTCTCCTGCAGGAATGAGGTGTTGACGTTAGTCGAGTCACTCTCGCTGACTCAGCACAGTCCTCTGATCTCGATAATTTACGTCTTCAATCATCGATCAATATGAGGTCTTTCGTTTTCTTCTTGGCGGTCACGGTCATAGAGTATGACATTATGGTACGATGCGTAGGTTCTTTCTTATGACCCTCATTCTCAGTCCGTCTGTCCACCACCGCCACCACCCCTATCTCCCACCGCCCCTTACTTCCATCCACTTGCCTCCTTCTGTCATCTACTACTACCATACTACTACTACTCCAACTTTGAAACATTCCTCATGTTGTATGAGGAGAATAAGATATTGTTGCAAAGCCGGGATAATATGACACAGCACCCAGTGGTCTCTATCGCACGACAAGTACGATCACAGGTGGTGTGGGTGTGGATTGTTGGTGAAAAAATTTGTCGACCCCCCCTGATATTAGTCACCTGCTTCTGATCAATAACGCTGTAGAAATAGCTCATTTTTAATTACATTTGATGGAATCGGGTTCCGTTTGTTGGGTCTCTGATGTGACAATCAACCAGATAAGAGGAGCATCATTTTGATGTTGTTGTTCGTCGAGGAAATATGGTAATTGGTAATTGCGGAAAAATTGTAGATACCATCATCACAACTCACAACACAAACCATGCATCACGCGCCCATAAGAAAAGAATGGTGATCGACGATGACAGCAATTTTACTAAAATAGAGTCAGCACAAGGGGAAAATTATCGTTGGTGGCAGTGTCGGACTGTAACCATGTGTCATTGCGCGCGTGAGGGGTGAGGGGCTATGGACGAAAGAATGAATACTTCGTCTTCAGTCTTCATCCATATCAGGGGGGAGGGGGGGGGGGCTTGCTGCTAGAAACGAAAGCAGCAACAAAAACAGCAACAATCATTATTACATGTTTCATCCAACTCAATGGTCGCGACACAAGAGAATTGTTTACGGAAGTCGGTAAACCCCCCGCGCTTGATTCGCACTGTGCTGGTTGTGTGGTACCTTACCGCTGCAGCTGTGTGAGTGTAGTGCTGCTACATGATTGTTATGAATCAATACTCAAACGACCTGAACACATTCATTTTTCTACTTTTATTCTATTTCTATCGCTTAATACTGGCGTGTTCTTTTTCCTAAACCAAGACAGGGGATGGATGTAACATATATCTCGGGAGACATGACCCTACCGCTACTACTACTACTACCTACTAAATATTTGACAATCATCGTCCTCAGCACCAGCTTACATGGTACTAACAAATACTGGTGAGACCGTGAGCGGTACTAGGATCAAGATTGGCGAAGAGAAAATCGTGATGTTTTCTTTCCTGCCCAAAAATGATTGGCAATCTTTATAATCCTCTCCTCTTCGTCGTCTTCTTCGTCGACGGCTTCGACGACGGCTTCGACGTCGGCTTCGACGTCGGGTTCTTCGTCGTGGAATTCTTCGTTGGCTTTGTCGTCGGAGCCAGTCCTCCCTTGGGAGGAGTTGGGACTAATGATGATTAAATATTGCAGAGGCAGAAGGGGATGAGTGATAACAAGATCGATGAGGATTTACCTCCTCTCCATCATCACAATTGTATCATGTTCAACTCACCGGCAGTCTTTTCGGATTTGCTTGAGATGGAGGGCGCCGCCGATGTTTTCGTCTTTGAGACTGGAGATTGGGTGGGAGTAGGTGACTTTTCAGATTTGCTTGAGATTGAGGGCGCCGCCGATGTTTTCGTCTTTGAGACTGGAGATTGGGTGGGAGTAGGTGACTTTTCGGATTTGCTTGAGATNGAGATTGAGGGCGCCGCCGATGTTTTCGTCTTTGAGACTGGAGATTGGGTGGGAGTAGGTGACTTTTCGGATTTGCTTGAGATTGAGGGCGCCGCCGATGTTTTCGTCTTTGAGACTGGAGATTGGGTGGGAGAAGGTGACTTTTCAGATTTGCTTGAGATTGAGGGCGCCGCCGATGTTTTCGTCGGCGCAGGTGATGTGGTGGTTGACTTGGCAACTGGAGATTGGGTGGGAGTGGATGTCGGGGTTGATGAAGGGACTAGTGATAGAAAACAGAAAGGGAGAAAAGGAGGTAGATCATAGATGGTTGAGGTGTCAAAGGATTTGGGCAACATTCCTGGAAATAGTATTATGGCCTGCTTTACTCACCGTTAGTTGGTTTGGATGAGGGTTCCGAAGTTGGGATCGATGATGGCTTGTTAGTTGTTGGGGGTGCCGACCAACTCCAACTCCATGTGGGAGAAAGCGTCGTTGGCTTGGAGGACGAGGGTGGTACTGAGCTAGTCCCTGGCACTGGGGCTGAACGATGAGGATATTAAAACCAGGAAAATCAAAGTGTTAGATCATGTTCTTTCTCGCATCAAGTTGACACTGTAAAATCTGGTCTACTCACAATCAGTTGTCGGCTTGGACGAGGGCTCGGAAGTTGGAATGGGTGTTGGGATGGGTGTTGGGACTGTGATGATGAAGGAATCGAGAGGAAGACAGTGTGGTTGTCATATATTTGGGCGACGAAGAATGGACAATAGCATCATGTCATCACTCTAGTCTACTCACCATCAGTTGGTTTAGAGGAGGGCTGGGAAGTAGGGATGGGTGTTGGAACTGTGATGGTAAATGAATGGACGAAGCAGACAGTTGGATCACGTCGTCTTGGAGAAACACAGGTTTGGCGTAACGAATAACTGTCACACAGCACCATGAGAACAACGTGTTTGTTTGCTACTCACCTTCAGTTGGTTTAGAGGAGGGCTCGGAAGTTGGGATGGGTGTTGGGACTGTGATGGTAGAGCAATTGAGAGAAATACAGTTTAGATGTCATCATGTCTTGGGCAATCTGCAAACAACATCACATCACAACTCAGGACTATATACCTTCAGTTGGCTTGGTCGAGGGCTCGGAAGTTGGGATGGGTGTTGGGACTGTGATGGTAAAGCAATGGAGAGAAATACAGTTTAGATGTCATCATGTCTTGGGCAATCTACAAACAGCATCACGTCACTACTCATAAATACATACCTTCAGTTGGCTTGGAGGAGGGCTCGGAAGTTGGAATGGGTGTTGGAACTGTGATGGTAAAGCAATCGAGAGAAATACAGTTGAGATGTCGTTATGTCTTGGGAAATTAATAATCTGCAAACAACATCACGTTACTACTCAGGACTACATACCTTCAGTTGGTTTAGAGGAGGGCTCGGAAGTTGGGATGGGTGTTGGGACTGTGATGGTAGAGCAATTGAGAGAAATACAGTTTAGATGTCATCATGTCTTGGGCAATCTGCAAACAACATCACATCACAACTCAGGACTATATACCTTCAGTTGGCTTGGTCGAGGGCTCGGAAGTTGGGATGGGTGTTGGAGCTGTGATGGTATATGAATCGACAAAGGAGACAGTTGGATCATGTCGTCTTGGAGAAACGCAGCTGATAGGATATCGAAGAATCGGCACACAGCATCATGAGAACAACGTGTTTGTTTGCTACTCACCTTCAGTTGGTTTAGAGGAGGGCTCGGAAGTTGGGATGGGTGTTGGAACTGTGATGGTAAATGAATGGACAAAGCAGACCGTTGAATCATGTCGTCTTGGAGAAACACAGGTTTGGCGTAACGAAGAACTGTCACACAGCATCATGAGAACAGGTTGGTGTGCTACTCACCTTCAGTTGGTTTAGAGGAGGGCTCGGAAGTTGGGACTATGATGGTAAAGCAATCGAGAGAAATAGAGTTGAGATGTCGTCATGTCTTGGGCAACGGAGAATTATCATACAACACGGATTACATACCTTCAGTTGGCTTGAAGGAGGGCTCGGAAGTTGGAATGGGTGTTGGGATGGGTGTTGGAACTGTGATGGTAAATGTGTCGACAAAGCAGGCCGTTGAATCATGTCGTCTTGGAGAGGTTTGGCGTAATGAAGAATCTGAATTTGCTACTCACCTCCAGTTGGTTTAGAGGAGGGCTCGGAAGTTGGAATGGTTGTTGGAACTTAATGTTAAAGAACGAGAGGAAGAAAGATGAGATGTCATCATGTCTTGGGCAATCAAAAATTGTCACATAACATCCTGTTACTACTCAGGACTACATACCTTCAGTTGGCTTGGAGGAGGGCTCGGAAGTGGGGACAGGCGTTGGAACTGTGATGGTAGAGAAATCGAGAGGGAAATGGTTGAGCCGTCGCGTCCTGTGGCGATATGATTTTTTCCAAAGCATCATGTCATGTTCACTTACTTTGAGTTGGTTTGGAGGAGGGCTCCGAAGTCGGGATGGATGTCGGAACTGGTTATAAGAACGATGCATTACAATGAAAATCCGTTGGATCATGGCTTGGGGCATAATGGAATATTTTTCTCTGTAACCTATTATGGTTAACTTACCGTTAGTTGGCTTGGAGGAGGGCGTCCAAGTTGGACTGTGTGTTGGGACTGTGTGATGATGATAGGTAAATCAAGGGGGTAAACGGTTGGATCATTGATTTTTGGCAGGCAACAATACCATAGTCTTGTCTGCTACTCACGATCAGTTGGTTTGGACGACGACGGCTGCTTAGTCCGCGGCTGTTTCGTTGGAGTCCTTGTTGACGGAGTCCTCGTCGGCCAACTAGTTGGCGTCCTAGTGGGCCGTTTCGTAGGAGATGCAGTCCAACTCCAACTCCATGTGGGTTCAATCGTTGTCGGTTTGGACGAGGGCTCCCAAGTCGGGATTGGTGTCGGGACTGAAAAAAGACAATGCAATTGCGCGGAGACCACGTTGAATCAAGGCTTGGGCAACAAAAGAAAATTTCCTTGCACCCAATTTTTGTCTAGTATAACTCACCTACAGTTGGTTTGGACGAAGGCTCAGAAGAAGTCGGAAGGGGTGTCGGGACTGAATGACAAAGAGAAATCACGATCGGAATTCGTTGGATCACGGCTCGGGCAGCAACGAAATGTCTCCAGAAGGCATCATCATATTCTTTTACACTCACCTTTAGTTGGTTTGGACGACGGCTCAGAGGAAGTCGGAAGCGGTGTCGGGACTGAATGATGATAGGTTAATAACGAGCGGAATTCGTTGGATCACGGCTCGGGCGGCAACGAAAATGACTCCAGAAGGCATCATCATATTAATCTTGTACACTCACCTTCAGTTGGTTTGGACGACGGCTCAGAGGATGTCGGAAGGGGTGTCGGGACTGAATGACAAAAGAGAAATCACGATGAGAATTCGTTGGATCTTCATTGCTTGGGCAGCAGCGAAAATGACTTTATGCATCATACATCTAATGGATATTCACCTTCAGTTGGTTTGGACGAGGGCTCAGAGGAAGTCGGAAGGGGTGTTGGAGCTGAATGACAAAAGAGAAATCACGATGAGAATTCGTTTGATCTTCACTGCTAGGGCAGCAACGAAAATGTCTTTATGCCTCATACATCATCATCTCCTTGATACTCACGTTCAGTCGGTTTGGACGAGGGCTCAGAAGAAGTTGGAAGGGGTGTCGGGACTGAATGTCAAAGAAAAATCACGATTAGAATTCGTTCGATCTCCACTGCATCATCATATTCTTCTACACTCACCTTCAGTTGGTTTGGACGACGGCTCAGAAGAAGTCGGAAGGGGTGTCGGGACTGAATGACAAAAGCGAAATCACGAACGGAATTCGTTGGATCTTCTCTTCTCGGGCAGCAACGAAAATGTCTTTATGCTTCATACATCATCTCCTGGATACTCACCTTCAGTCGGTTTGGACGAGGGCTCAGAGGAAGTTGGAAGGGGTGTCGGGACTGAATGACAAAAGAGAAATCACGATGAGAATTCGTTGGATCTTCATTGCTTGGGCAGCAATGAAATGTCTCTAGAAGGCATCATCATAATCTTGTACACTTACCTTCAGTTGGTGTGGACGAAGGCTCAGAGGAAGTTGGAAGGGGTGTCGGGACTGAATGACAAAAGAGAAATCACGATGAGTATTCGTTTGATCTTCACTACTTGGGCAGGAACGAAAATGTCTTTATGCTTCATACATCATCTCCTGGATACTCACCTTCAGTTGGTTTGGACGACGGCTCAGAAGAAGTCGGAAGGGGTGTCGGGACTGGATAACAAAAGATGGATCGAGATGAGAATTCGTTGGGTCTTCACTGCTTGGGCAGGAACGAAAATGTCTCCAGAAGGCATCATCGTATTATTCTTGTCCACTCACCTTCAGTTGGTTTGGACGACGGCTCAGAGGAAGTTGGAAGGGGTGTGGGGACTGAATGGCAAAAGAGAAATCACGATGAGAATTCGATGGATTTTCACTGCTTGGGCAGCAACCAAAATGTCTCTATGCATCATACGCGTACTGGTATACTCACCTTCAGATGGTTTGGACGACGGCTCAGAGGAAGTCGGAAGGGGTGTCGGGACTGAATGACAAAAGATAAATCACGATTAGAATTCGTTGGAGCTTCACTGCTTTGGCAGCAACGAAAATGTCTTTATGAATCATGCATCTCTGCATACTCACCTTCAGTTGGTTTGGACGAGGGCTCAGAGGAAGTCGGTAGGGGTGTTGGGACTGAATGATGAACAATGAATTGAGGAATTGAGTTAGATCACAACGAAGGAAGAGATTTTTTCTGGCATCATATTTTGCTTTCTTATGAACTCACTATCAGTTGGTTTGGACGAGGGCGGAACTGTCTCTAATCTGGGAGGTTCGGGGGATTTCGTGGGAGTGGTTGTAGGGATAGGTGATGGCACTGTGTAATTATTTTGAACAACGGAGACATGTTGGTTATCTAACAATATTGGGTTTCTCTTTCAACAATTACTATACTACGTACCGTCAGTTGGTTTGGAGGAAGGTTTTGAAGTAGGAGGGCTTGTTGGGATGTTGGTAGGAGCACGTGTTGGATTGGCAGTAGGCGTTAGCGTTGGTGTAAATGTGGGGTTGCTTGTAGGGACTTTCGTCGGCGCAAATGTGGGGTTTGAAGTTCGGCTTGTTGGGATGTTAGTAGGAGCACGTGTTGGATTGGCAGTGGGTGTGCGCGTTGGTGTAAATGTGGGGTTGCTTGTAGGGACTTTGGTCGGCGCAAATGTGGGACTCCTTGTTGGCGCTTTCGTTGTTGGCGCTTTCGTTGTTGGCGCATTCGTTGGATTCCTCGTTGGCTTCTCGGTGGGAGCACGTGATGGGCTGTTGGTTGGTTTTTTAGATGGGGGTGCGGTGGTCGGGGAGCAAGGACCTGAATTAACGCAGGCCTTCGGACCGTTCGGGTTATCTTTTCCCGTTGAAGTTGTTTGGGACGAATTATCAACTCCTGGTGCATTGCATTGATGATTGAAGTGAACTTCGATCTTGAAATCGCTATCAACATCCGATTGAGGCACAGTCCAACAAGCTTCGTAACCTGTGGACCAAAAGAGAAGAAAGAGCACAACTTATTAGTGAGGAAATGTGGGCTGTTGTAAATCCTGATCGACACGACTAAATAGCCCTCTTCATGTCAAAAAAACACAAATGAATACATCACATACCAATAATCCTATCTCCTGCTTCTCCATTGGGATACGTGACATAAACGAAGTCAATATTGGACGTCGATGATTCCTTGTACTTAAAGGTGCCGGAATCGATGGTAACCCAGCTATTATCATCTGAAACTTCCGCATGACAGTCAGAATCGACAAAGTAGCTTGGGTTATCAAGGTAGGCAGCAACACAAAGTTTGCTTGACGAGCAATCATAACCAATGAGAGCTCTTCCGACCAAAAAATTTGGTGGGTTAGTGTTCTTGCCTCCGATATACATAGGAATACTAGTGAATCCATTATATTCATCTCCATTCCATCCAGGTACAACGTCTTGGAGATCATCACCAAGTTGGTTTATCTTTCTGTCAAAAACAACATTGAGGCCAGGGAGTTGTGGCAAGCTGTACGAAGGGGAGGCTGTGCACTCGACGCCTGTCAAAAGGCGGTTCGTCATTGTGGTCTATTGTTTTTGAAGAGCAGCAGGACAACGGAGGAGATCGGCGAGATTGCGCACAATGAGGATGGCAAGGAAGACAGGATGTATTTTTGGGTTTAGTACTATTGAACGATTGTTGTTGAAGGACGGATCAAACTAATGCGACAACAGCAACAATGGACGATAACAAGACAGCAGACAAATATACTCCTCTTCTTTCTAGCAGTAACAAGACGAGAACAGTGTCGTGTCAATAAACTCCTTCTTACCATTGCACCACCATCGAGGACTGCTGCTGCTCCTTCCTGCCCTCGGAATACCAACGCCGCATGCTCCAGCGACGACGACGACGACGACGACGAGGTTGGAGAACCAAAGACCATCATAACATGATGGAGTATAGCAAGAAACCCGAAAACGATCTTCATTCTTGTGGATAAATAATACTATGGAGATCTTCCTACGGTGGGGGTGTTGTTGTTGTTGTTGTTTGCTGGGTGCTGAGATCTTGTTCTTTGTATATCGTTCTTGTTCGCCGTTCGCTGTTGGAAGAGAAATGAAAGTTTGACCTGCCGAAGTGTAATGAGATGTTGGCGCATTTTGGCAGTGGCAGTGGAAGCAATGACACATTGCAGAAGAAGGGTAGTAATTACTAGTGATTTTAGTTGTTGCGAACACAGCCGGCAAATTTTGCGAACACACCCACACCGGCGCAAGGAGTTTATCAAACTGAGAACAGTTAAGGAGAGCAAGAATGACTCCATGGCGATGGGGAGACATTTGATCAAGACGACTTCTTTGAGTACAAGTAAAAGACTTGGCAAATCATTAGATAGTACTCCAGCTCCATGACTATGCAGACTACTACTATGTAGTACGTACTTGTCCCAAGAAGACCATGGGATCCCGTCAGCGATCGGTTGGTCGCTTCCCTGATGACACGCCGGCCGCCCAGCAGCGCCGGGCCCACCACCACAATGAACAGCACAACCAAAAAAACAAAAAACATAAACCATTGCCGCTGCCCGCCTCCGCCTTCCTGGCCGGACACTAAAATCTTCACGCATCACCTGATGATAATGGTGCATCGTCGTAGGTGTATCCCACAGAGGCATCATCTCAGCTAGCATGGCATGGACGGCCGAAGTTGGGGCGCGCGCGGGGGAAGGGGGTCATCGGTGCAGTTTATTGTTATGGAGTCATGCGAACACCACAAGCGAGCGGGGGATGGAAAGCAAGAATGACTCCGTAGCAATTATTGCGTGGAGACAGCGTGTGGTACTCATTGGGAAAAAGTCAATTACAATGAGAACAACAAGTTGTTGCTTGCACCCTGATAGCTCAATAACAGCAACAACAATAACATCATCATCGTGAATCGTGACCCCGCTGCCAACGGGGTCACGGCATCGCCCAAGTAGTACCTTGCTTTCTTCCTTCCCGCGGAATCGTGAAAATGTATCAGGAGCATAGATATGTTTTCCTCCTCCATCAATGACACTCGAGAACTCGAACGTCCATTGACTGTTGACACCTCTAGATGTCCCAGAGTCAAGTCGATGACACATTCAAACAATAATGTGCGTGGTCGCCGTTGCGATCGGATTGGTAAAATGAACAAACAATCATCTTGTCCACATCAGTAATTGACACGGCATATCTTCAACTCTTATACCAATATTATTTGTGTATAGGGGGTGGTGGTAGTAATTGAGGGGGAGGTGGCGGTGGACAACGATTGAGAACGCGTGAGTAGAGACGGTGTACAAGATATGATGAAGAGTGGTACTGTATTACACATAACAATCAACCAAAGCAAAAGACTTGGTTCATATACATTGTTTTTTGGTGTGGCAGTACCAATGGACCCATCGGTGAGTGCGGTAGCGAGCGATATAATATGGACATGAATAAACAAACTATCATGCCCTCACTATCCGGCATTATTTGTTATCCCCCCAATGACGCATCACACTTATGATGATACCTCGTGGCAGTCTCGACCGACATACTGGGGGAGAGAACAAGCAACATGTGAAGAATGATTTGTACTCTATTGCATTGCTCGGTATTGATATGTTACATCACAATCATATTTGAAAGGTCCAAAGTCCGTCATCATTATCATCGTCTCAACATGAAGATGGCTCAATGGAATGACGCCAGGATGATACTCACTTCATAGCAAAAACATATGTTCTTGTTCTGCTCTGTATTGTTCCCATGCCTTGTTTAGGAAAAATGATACTATTCTCTTGACGCTTGTCGCCGAAAGTCTTTCTACTTGTTGTTAGTGTCGTGATCTAACGAAGGATGAACATTATAAGAGACTTTAAATTGTTGTCAAGATACTTTGTACCAATACTCTTTGTTCAAATCATTGTCATTCAGTTATATTGTCTTTTTACTAGCATTATCCACTGTTTTTCAAACAGGACCCTAAAATACTACTACTACTACTTATAGCCTAGTACCACTCGGGTGGTTGTTGTCAGCATATCTACTGGTTTCTTTCTCATGATGTACTCAATCCTAAATAAGTAACGGGGGACAGGACATGGGAGGCAGAATATCAGGGCGGGAAAACAGGAGAAGGAGATTTGTTCTTGAGCATGGGTTTTGTTGACAAAAACAACATGCCCTGCTCGGTCAGTTAGTACTTTCTGGTCGTCGGCTTGGTGGTGCGTATAGGCTTTCGAGTGGGTGTAGGCTTGGGGCGTACTGTGGTCGGTGGCAGTGTTGGTATTTTGGTTGGATGAACTGAGGGTGCTTTTGAGATTGAGGGTTGTCCTGAGGGGGCGCTGGATGGTACCACGGGGCAAGCACTCTCCCGGTTGATCTTCACGCTTTCTTTACGACGTGGACCAACACTCGTTTCTCGAATACCAAAGTCACCAACAACCATTTCAAAAGTAATGTCCACCTTACTATTACAGACTTCGAAAGTCACGGATTTAATATCATCTCCATGACTTGGAATCCCTTCTGTTCCGATCTGGAGGAAACAAAAAAAATGTGCGGAGGAATAAGTCACAATTGTCCAGCAACAACAAGAATGATTATTTGAGATACAAAATGATTATCCTCAAGTTTTTCTCACCTCGACGGCGCAGTTGTACTCACGCCCTCCATCGCCTCCGGCACCACCTCCTTTCATTTGAGCATTAGGGGGAATCTTGGGGAAATCACCCGACTCGTTACATTCGGAATTTGTTAAGTAGTTATTCGGAGGACCAGTGGGAACTTCATCACCATTTTCGATCCAAGAGGTAATTTTGATGATTGTCTTGTCGATGACTGAGTTGATACCATTGCCGCGGAGGTTGAAGAAGACTCCACGAATGTCACCAATGGGACCAGTATTGGTGACAATAATCTCAATGCAGATGTCTTTGTTGTTAACCATGACTTCCACTGAATTATCGTCTCCTGAAAAGGCATCGGTGACAACAAATTTGCACGAAGAGGCTGGTGATTGTTCAATCGATGGTTTCAACGATGGCATGCCAGACACCGATGGCGATAGACTCGGATGTCTGGAGGGCATGGCAGATACTGACGGAGCTGATGACACTGACGGTGCAGATGACACCGATGGCGATAGACTTGGATGCATGGAGGGCATGGCAGACACTGACGGCGCAGATGACACCGATGGCAATAGACTTGGATGCATGGAGGGCATGGCAGATACTGACGGAGCTGATGACACTGACGGCGATAGACTTGGATGCATGGAGGGCATGGCAGACACTGACGGCGCAGATGAAACCGACGGCGATAGACTTGGATGCATGGAGGGCATTGCAGACACTGACGGCGCAGATGACACCGACGGCGATAGACTTGGATGCATGGAGGGCATTGCCGACACTGACGGCGCAGATGACACCGATGGCGATAGACTTGGATGCATGGAGGGTATTGTAGACACTGACGGAGCAAATGACACTGACGGTGCATAGGACGGGTTTGAAGTCTTTGGAGGGCAGCCTCTACCATTGATGCAGATCGCATTACCTCCTGGTATATCATTTCCTGTTGACGTTGTGCCACTCCCTGGTGGGTTTGAGCCGCAGTTTCGTTCGAAATGAATTTCAATCTTGAAGTCGACGGCAATGAGGTTTTCAAGCACTGTCCAACACCCTTCATATCCTGTGGTAAATGAAGATAAGAGGGAGGTGAGACGCAGTATTTCAAAGAAAGTATTTCTCTCCTTCCACAAGATGCTACAAATCACCACTTACCAATAGGTCTACCACCGGGGAAAGCAGCGTCAGGATATCTCACATATTCGAAATCAATGGCATTGTCTACCGTCAACTTTGGAACAGGAGGAGGTTGAGAGATAGTAACCCAGGCTGTTTCGGCATCCTCATAAATTTTGCAGTTATAATTCAGAAAGATATTTTTATAAAGGTAGGCGGCAACGCAGAGTTTCTTTGCTGTGCAGTCATACGCAGCAAAGGCTGTCCCAATTGAAGCAAACACATTCTGTTTACCGGCGTTGTGCATTGTGAGATTCAGGAAACCTTGATATTCAGTACCATCCCAACCAGGTGGATCCGAACCAGTCGGAGGCGGATTATCGAATATGCCATCGTTCTTTTGGTCGATCTTTCCATTAATATTAGGATTCGGTGGATTGAGACTGAGTTTTGGTAGCGCTGGGTTGCTGACGGGACAAGAAATGGAATCCCCCACCACAACAGTGGCATGAAGGAGGAGCAACAGCGTTGCAGCAGCGAAATTCTTCGTGTTCATGGTTGTTGGTGTTGTGGTTGGGTGTTGTGTTCCTTTGAATCAAAAAATATGGTCCTCGCCCTCCTATTTTGCTTGCACGATAACGACGATCCCACACTAACATTCTTTCACTTCAAAGTACTACTAACTACTACTACTTTTACGAACCGAACTGCAACTCTCTCTACAACTACAAGGTTTCCCCTCAATCTCATCTCGTGATCGCTGATCGTGCATCCCCCATGCATGATCATCATCCTGAGTTTATTTATTAGATGCGGCGGAGTCAGCACTGCACATTCTCTCTTTTCAAAATCAAGCAGATATCTTCTCCTGATTTTGCGAACTGAACAGCGACAATAATAACATCCCTATCTAGCTATGGGAAAGAATGGGGGTGCGGCGGCGAGCGAAGTCAGCGTCATCCTCATCATGAGCACGATCGAGGTCCTTGCATCTCTAGTAATAGTACTAGAGTCGAGAGACGTTCTCTTTGTATCTCTACAAGAGAGAGGCGAACGACAACTTCTCATGACCAGCTGATGACCCCGGGGGGCATCCATCATTCATCATTCGGCCGGTCGAGCGAGGGCGTCTATCTAGAGATACGTATCTAGGTTTTACGTTTCGTATTCTCTACCTACGTGTAGAGTGGAGCACAGTTGCCACGTGGCAGCTGAAAGAGGGAGAGAGGAGAAAGCGAGAGCGAGAGAGGGAGAAGAGAAAGAGAAGAGAAAGAAGAGATAGATGATACTACGTAAATAAGTAGTAATGTAATATCGTAGGTATTCAACCCCAACCCAAGCATCATTATATACTAGCCCACTACGTGGGCTAGCGCTGCGCGTTGTATGTGCTTTATTCATACTAAATTCAGCATAATACTTAGTAGTACCAAGTAGTATTAGTAGTAGTAGTAGTGGTGGAACCATCTTTTATGTTTTGAGGATGTGAACCATACTAAAGTTAATTTGGTTTAAATATTTCTTTGTAGACTATATTTTTGGTGTACTTTTTTGAGGGATCAAGGAGGTGACTAACATGATTGAATTCTTCTTGATTTGTGCATATATGAACATGTTCAGGATCGCCACATCTTGAAAGCCCAACATACAAATGCCCATGAGTAAATACATTCTTTGGTAGATACAAACCAGCTTGTTTAAGAGACTGTCCTTGTGCTCTGTTAATTGTCAAGTAATATGACACAAGTATTGGGAACTGTAGGCGCTTGAAGAGGACAGGGTAATCAGATTCTTTTGACATCATTGGTATTCTTGGGAGAAAGATATCATCCATTGGTAAGATCTTTCCAGATTCCCCACCAGCATTTATACTCACCTGCACTTAGTACAAACACAATTTCCTACTTACTTACACACTACTTACCAATTCCTTCGTTACCAACCAAACTCTATCCCCGGATCTGCCCTCCAATTCAATCAAAATCACGCCTCATCTACACCCCCTTTAAAACATTATCATCATCAATTCAATTGATATCACATCATATACTACCTCCCCTCCCCCTCACGTTCATTTATCACCCACACGAACAAGAACCATCAAAATCGGCTCAGTACCGACGGAGATCGACTCCTAGCCTCCCCCACAACAATACACCACACAAAGCCTTCAAACCGAAAACACCAACACCAACACCATGTACACCCATCCCTCCTCCCTCGCAGCAACAATCGCCGCCGGCTCCAAGAACGCTCCTTCGACCGTCCGCCAAACCAACACCAACCCTACCACCCAAGATCCCTCGTCCAACCTATCCCTTCCCTCAGCCGCTAGTAGTACGGGCGAGAGCAACACCATCGACTCCACCACCCCCACCCTCAACGCCACTGTCCCCAAGGACCCCATGACTACCGGCACCATCATTGCGGGATCCATTCGCAAGGTGGAGGACATTACTCCCTCGCCATTGCGTGTCACGGGATTTGTCCGCCCCTGCGAACTTGACCCTGAAAAGGCAACCCTTCCACCCATGTCGGGAGACAACATCTTCTCCCACGACAATTCCACCCGTATTCAAGACCCTCCGAAACAAGCCCGCACATCCACTTCCAGCCGAGTTACCAAATTCTTCCTTCGCGACCTGACTTCCATTGACCCACCCGAAATCAAAGCGTTCTATCCCATCTTTAACTTCGGGGGCAACACGAAAACCACCTCAAGCACTAACAACAACGGCACTACCAAAACCTCCTCCGACGTCACTAACAACAACACCACCATCGTCAACAACAACAACAACAACAACAACAACAACAACAACAACAACAACAACAACAA
>JALLAX010000168.1:0-17620 GCA_036939555.1 Discostella stelligeroides
ATTGCAATCCCCAACAGGAGGAGGTAGTAGAGGAGGCGGAAGAGGAGGTAGCGGCGGAGGCAGGAGGTGAAGAGGAAGCTAATGCCGAGGAGAAGGTTGAGGATGCAGCGGTGGAGCAAGAGGAAGATGCAGCTGTTGAAGAAAAGGAAGAGGAACCGGAGGAAGAGAATGCGGAACACGGCGAAGAAGCAGAGAAGGAACAGGAGAACAACCACGGTGAAGCTGGTGAAGAAGGTTAGTTCTCACAACTAGTCTCTCCATTTTGGCATGTATTGCGACTTGCGACTCTCTCGAGTGTCTGACTTTCTTCAACCACATTTTTTCTCCTCGCAGGAGGACGCAAACTAGAAAAAGTACAAAGGAAGCTCGCCTCCGAATCCATCAACTGCAATCAATGCACCGCATATGAATGCTTTGCTGCCGCGAACGATGACGACCAAGTCCAAAGTCGTGAAGAGCTTGATAAATCCATTGCTGAATGGATAGTAGACCTTGCCGAATGCAAAGAGACTGGTTCGCAGTGGAATGACATGAATCTATATGTCAGTGCCATGTGCTCTCCGTATGGAGACGGCGTTGAGTTAGCAGTGTTTGTTGATGAGGATTGTACCATGTACACAAATCAACAGAGTTTTTACGACGTTTGGGATTCTAGTAATGAGAATGGAGTGAATTACATGACATATGCCGAGGAAATTATTCAAAATGCGTTTAGTGAGCTCACACCCTGCTCCCAACAGGGGTATGGGTATCCTGATGGATATGATGGTAATGATGCGGACCAAGACAATGTTGAGGAAGATGAGAATGAAGTGAATGAATATTGCCGAATCGTATTGGAGGGAGAGTTCGTCAATTTTAACAATTGTGCCGCCGAGGAGAATAACAACCAAGGTGAGAGAACAGATACTTTTTCCTGCCATCGAAAGCTTGCATTTAGTTCAGATTGCTCACATTAGTCTCGTGCTTACCTATAGCGAACGCTGCCGACGATGATGGCCAATACAGCTGGTACAAGTACGACGTGAAAGACGCTGACGACATCAACGAAGTCTGTACTGTTCTGAAGCGAAAAGAAGGGGCATACACCTGGTCTTACGACATGGAGAACTCAGGAACGTGGTATGAGAGGGATAGAGATGGCCAGATTACATCAAAGGATAGTACTACAAGAACATCGAGCTCAATTTACGTTGCACCAGCTATTGTTGTTGTTGTGGCCACTATTTGCGTGTTTGTTGTCGGAGGAGCCGCCTTCCTCACCATGAGGAGGCGAAAGTATGCGGAAAGTAGTGAATCCGTCTATTCAGGTGGAACGATGATCTAACATTTATTTTGTTTTGTTGTTAGTTGAATGTATAAACTTTATCGAGGTTGAAGCATGGGAAAGTGTTGAAGTCTCGCAGGTTTCTCGATGGTATTGTAACGAGTAGTTATTGGTTTATGTTTTATGACCCTTCACTCATGATGTAGTAGATTGTAGATTTCATTCTAGCGAACCTACGTTTTAAGAATGAATATTACGATAGCCTTTCTAATTTGATAAGCCCGTTTACAGCTCTTTAATTACTCTTCTTTGTCTTTCTTTACTTCTTTGATGACCTTATCAAAATCTTTACCTTTATCTGCGGCATCGAACCTGGTAAAGTGGAAGAGTAGTGTGAGAGTGTACTACGAAATGAACGAAAGACAAAACATTACTACCGCGATATTTTTTCGATCACTTCATACGTTGAAAAAAAACACACCAGCGGCAATTCTGTCGAGAACGTACATGTCAAACATCTCTTCCAGGTCCAAGTCTAGCCCACCACCTTCCTCATCTTCCGGACCGGCGAAGAGGGCAGCAGCCGACGAAGCGAGGCACCGTCCAGAGAAGAACGGCATGGACGGAGCGAAAGCGATGGCTCCAGAGAAAAGAAGAGTGAAGGAGGTGATGGCAAGCTTCATTGTGATGGTGGTTTTTCGATTAGAGAATAAAGAGAAATGCGCTTCATGCACGGTAATGAATGCAGAATGCAAATGTTGTTGTTGTGTTGCGAGAGGTTGCTAGGATGGGAGCGGGCGGAGAGAGTGAGAGAGTGCCTTTTCCATTGTTTACCGTCCCGCTGACACGTGGAAGCCAACGCTGACGGACCGGATGGAAGCTGAGTCATCAAGTAAGGTTTTCCCGCCAAAACTTTGTGCCATCATCTCTCCTCGAAGATAGAGTCAGAGTCGCCACCGTAACTTGATGATGATAACAATAACAACTTGACCCCGCCCGTCCCAGTAGCAGTAGTACTCTGAATCTTTATCACCAACATCATTTTCTTCATACTAGAACTTATCACCATCACGGCGCTGGTGGCTATCAGTGCCGTGAAGTTTCGCAAAGGACTACGGCTACACGACGATGCGGGCCTCCGTCATGCTCTCTCTCGCGAGAGGCACCAGTGATGCAAAGAAGGTTGGGAAGTTATACCCCGTCTACATTGTCGATCCAAACTGCTATCAACTTCTCAAATGTTCTGTTAATAGAGCCAAGTTCCTACTGGAATGCGTTCGAGACTTGGATAAAAGTTTGAGAGTGCGTGGAAGTCGACTGTATGTGATTTCTGGTGATCCAGTCGAGATATTGCCAAAGCTTTGGTTGGAATGGGGTGTGACAACCATGACTCATGATGCGGATGAGACTGGAGAACCTTACGCTGTGGAACGAGACGGGTCTCTCCAAAATATTGCGGTACAAATGGGCGTCGAGATGTTGGCTTTTCAATCCGAAACATTGCGTCCCCTTGGGAATGTCCCCGGTGGATACGTGGCTAATGTGGGCGGTTTAGCCTCTAATGTACCAAGTACCATGTCATCTTTTCAGCAGTTACTTTCAAGGATCGATCGAGGAAACATTCCTGCTCCTTTGGATTCTCCCTCGGAAACAGACTTTCCAAGTCACCTCACAACCACAGATGATTGCGACAAATATCTTCCTTTGGAACACCCATGGGACATTCCTTGGCCAAGAGGATATAATCGGGACGAAATAGGACCTGTCTGGGACAGAAAGGATTGTTTGAATGCTTCAGTGCGTCCCATTGTGTCAGGAGGAGAAACTATGGCTTTGCAGCAGCTAGAACAAGTTGTTACTGCACGTCCTGATTGGTACGATTTTGTCCGTACGTCGTCAGATTTGCGTTTATCGTATGATGGATCATCTGATCACTTTTATCTCCTATTTTATGCAGGACTGCTTCGTTTGAAAAGCCAAAAACATCCTGCACCGAAGTCTCATCGCCATCCACGACAGTATTAAGCCCCTATCTCAGTTTAGGTTGCATTTCGCCTCGCAAAGTCTGGCATGCTGTAACAGACGCCACAGAACGGGCATCATCCAAGACGAACAGGTCAAAACCTCCGGTCAGTCTCCACGGTCAACTCTTGTGGCGTGATTTCAACAATCTCATGGCGCATTCAGCCAATGCCCAAAATCCCGGCAGTTGGGGTAGAATGGAAGGTAATCCATACTGTCGTAGTGTACCATGGTCATCCGATCCGAAGCTCCTTGCCGCATGGAAGGGAGGCCGGACCGGCTACCCTTGGATAGACGCCTGTATGGCTCAACTTCGCACGGAGGGTTGGATTCATCACTTGGGACGGCACGCCGTTGCATGCTTTCTAACGCGAGGTGATCTTTGGCAGAGTTGGGAGGCTGGAGCTGACCACTTTGAAGGAGAGCTCATTGATGCCGATTATGCGGTTAACAACTTCAACTGGCTTTGGCTGAGCTGCTCTGGCTTCTTTTATCAATATTTTCGATGTTATAGCCCGATTGCATTTCAGAAGAAGAATGATCCGAATGGGAACTACATTCGTAAATGGGTTCCCGAACTTGCCAGTCTACCTGCAAAATACATTTACGAGCCATGGAAGGCAAATGTGAGCGTCCTCAACGCTGCAGGGATCAAGCTAGACAAGAATTACCCTCGGCCGATTGTAGATCATTCCTTTGTGAGTAAAGAGAATATGAACAAACTGTCCCTGGCGTATGATATGCACAAGGATAAGCAGGCTGGCCCAAAGGCAGCTTCATCGAGCGACTTGGAGGCACCACCACGGAAAAAGGTGAAAACACAGTCAAAGTTGATGTAAAAATCTCCACCTTCATCGTAATGTGAGAAGTGACAGGATAGACACAGAGATGAATGATGTAACATCTCAATGACTATTTTGATTCTTTCTTCACATTAAGTACGATTCATCCCCAATCTTTCTTCATAAGTTCTCATAACAATTCCCTAGTGATGTACATTCGACTGCGATTTGCGTGCCCTCAGATTGTAGTGAGCTTTTCCTTCACTCGTTACTCCATTGCCTACAAACGAGTTTTTGACACTGGAATCCACATCGTAGTCAGGCTCGAGCCCTTTGGACCTCTTAAGATGAACTTCGAATAGCTCCTCCCCGATAGTCTTCTTGGGTTTGCGGGGTTTATCATGGTCGTGGTCGTCATCGGAATCTTCCCCCGCCGTTCGCTTCAAGTGGATGAGGAACAGTTCTTCTCCTTTGCTGTTGGCTCGAGGCCTTTGTGAGGGAGGAACTATTTCAGGTGGTGTTACCGGCATCTTATTGACTGAAATCTGGTGACTATTGGATGTTCTTGCGATCGTGATGAACTTAGGATTATTATGTTGATGTGATCTTTGGCTGCGTTTGGTCAGTGTTGGAGCCGTCGTTTCTTTCAGATTTTGCGTTCTTGAGCGCAATGGGCATGTGGCACCACACTGACACCTCCCCTCGTATCATTTTTTACGCATTCCATCGTAGACCGATTTCCCGCTTTCTCCGCTCATCCCGTTATCGTACTCGATAGAATTGAATTAATAGTACAAATAGAGAGGACAAATTATTCAAGATTCGACATTTACATGTCAACAAGTTAATATGTCATTACAGGGTTGACATGTCATTACATGGTTAACAAGTTAACAACATGTCATTACATGGTTTACACGTTAATATGATGTCATCACATAGCAGGGAAGTCCTTCACCATATCGACAATGAAGTCATCCGAAACTCTCTGAAGATGTCTTAGGACCTCCATTGTTCCAACGAACATGTCAGCCTCATGGTATTTAACCCCCCACTCCTTGCAGAACGATTCAACAAGCTTGTGACATTTCGCAAGGTTGTTTCTTGGCATCATTGGGAAAAGATGATGGTCCACTTGGTACTGCAATCCACCACAAAACCAATCAACAAAGAACTGGGGAATCCCATGACCGCCGGTGATGTTTCTCGTAGTTGTCACTTGCAACTTCCAAAAGTCAGGTCTGGTGGTGGCATCGTATACAGACATACCATTGTGGCCCAATCCAAAGACGAGTGCAAGGAAGAGTCCCGACGAGCATGTGGCAGTGAAGAAGTACATGAGGGAATAGGGAAGGGACCAACGTCCAAATCCAGATGAGAGAACAAACATCCATGAGTAGTGTAATGCGATTCCAATCTTCTCAAGGAGCGGGTATTGCAGACCTCTCTTTTCCATCTCAAGTTTGGCATTTTCCGACGCCGCGCCAAGTCCATATGCGGTCTTGAATGACTCATTCAACCATGAAATGCGCGCAAGAAGAAGGATCGGGAAGTAGGTGAACGCTTGGAACTTGATGGCAAGCTTGACGAAAGTACTGTCTTTTCCATCGGCGTTCATCTCCCTGAAACTCTGGGCTTGTTTGAGACTCCAGGCAAGAAGAGGCATCGTATCAATATCTGGATCTCCATCCTGACTTTCCAAGGAGCTGTTGTGGAGGTTGGGCACTGCATGGTGACCATTGTGCTTATTCTTCCACCATTGCATGGAAAATCCTTGCATGAGATCACCCCAGAAGATTCCAGCTAAGTCTCCATACTTGCGTTGCTTAAACACCTGATGGTGGAGGAAATCATGCGCCAACCAGCCGCATTGCTGCCAGAACAATCCAAGCAGGAGTGCAGATCCAATGTGCACTACAGTGCTCTCCGAATAATAAACCATCGCCACAGCAATAACCCACATGATCATGTTGAAGGTGCATTTGTAAACATAATAAGGCTTGGACGATTTGAACATACCCATCATTACGAGCTTAGCGCGCAAATCCCTGTACCCCCTCTCAAAGTCCAATTGACGTTGATCCTTATGCTCTACCGATTCGGGGATGAGATCGCCAATGTAGAATTTCTTCATCATGGCCTGTGAACCTTGGGCATGAAATGCCGCGAAGATATCTGTCATGTCATCACCGGCATGGGTGAAGATGACTCCGCCACCGGGGTGCTCATGCCAATCCGAGACATCGTAGACCTTGTTCTGGTAGACAACCCAAGCATCCTCGGGTGTAATCTACATGATTCATTTAAAGTGATCAAAGGAATGGCATTTTTTGAGCGATGATCAACGCATCCTGACTCTTACTTTTAGGATTTGGAACTCACGTGTTTCTTCACCTCGGCCCAAGTGTACTTCTCTGACTTGTCCCCTACTAGCCGGATAGGACCACGGCTACTGGCCACGTTTGCATCACCTCCTTTGCCCATGGTTGTGTGAATGAATAATTTTGAATTTCCCCTTGGATGTGTTGGACTCTCAACGCGATGATGAGCTGTAGAGTGAAGGCAAACTATTAAGATTAAAGATTACGATTACCTCCTAATTATTATGTTGAATGAAGGGTCGTTTTCCTTGTTTATTGTCCGCCGATCCAAGCCGCCAGGTGGCCAACGGGAGAGACGTGGCATTCAATACAGTTCCACCCTGCACAGAGACGTTAACAAGCCACGTCAGCATCTCTGTCGGAGAAGAATCTCATCGCTGGCTGTCGCCAACATCGAGCTTCGATCGCCACTGCCACGTTTCTATGGTACGTATGGTATGTTTGATGTTGAATGTTGAGTTGTTATTGAGAAGAGAGAAGAATGGTGGAAGGTGATTGCTGGTTATTCTTCTGCCATAACCATTATGATTTACTATTTACGATTACCCTAACAGCGTAAATGATGGCGAAGATCATTACGTAGAGAATAACCCTAACCGCCTCATTTGAAACTCAGAAACGGACAAAGAGGGGGATATTTGAATCATGACATCTGCCGCAATTTCACCCGAGACATCGGCTCGAGTTTGTGCCAACATGAATGAAGATCATGCCGCTACAATTCACGCCATGGTTATGTTGCATTTATCCCAACGGAATGAACCCACATACAAGATCCAAAATGCCAAGATGGAGTCTGTTACCATGAGCGAATACAACATTTCATACGTATTTTGCAATGGAGAGTCATGTGAGATGAGGAACTGCACGATTCCATTCGATCCGCCCTTGACGTCTTCAGCAGAACTCCGATCTCGGCTCATTGAAGATCATCACAGGGCATTAACTCCGAATTTCACTTGGCTAATTACTGATCCAGTAATGCGCATGCTGTTTGGTGCATGTCTCTTACTGGGCATTGGAACAGCATTGGGGGAGGAGGAACTTGTAACAACAATCGATGAAACTCCGTGGGCGAGATCCATTGTCCACTTCATATTTGGCTCCTCAACTCGTTTTGCCAAAATTGTTATCGGAGCATGGTATTTCAGTCTTCTTGTGCACACGTTTGAGGCTTTATATTCTTCGTATTTGTGCAAAACTGTGCTGAAGATGGAGCCGGTAATCGTCATGAAATGGTGTGTGCTCAATCTATGCACGGGTTTCCCGATTATGAATAGAGTACGAGAGCTAGTGGCAGTCGATCTTGCTAATCAATCATTAAAAATCAAAAACCATTAGATCAAATAATGTTTAATCTCTTAATTATAAGAACATATTATGCCTTACAAGATATTCATAGAATTACAATCGCATGCCTGCAAATTACTTGATGCCTGCAAATTACTTTGATATGATGGTTGTAAACTCTCGAATTCAATGTTTGGAAATTGATCCATGAGCAAAGGCAACTGATTTCAATAATCCATTCGAATCATAGCATCGGACCACAGAACGAGCAACATTTGATACGGGACACACCGCCAACATATGTAAGTTTATCGTATCAGCCTTGATTATGTCCCCGAAGAGTGAATTATATGTGTTGTCAGATATTGTTTCGATGTATGAACACCCCATAAGTGACGCCGTCTCACTCCTATTCATTCTTGTTGCATCATCATCATTTCCGGTTTTTACATCTTGTTTTTCCCACTTTGCTCTTGCCAACGACCAAGTTTGGTCACTGTTTGACATCCGGACTCTTCGCACTCCATCCCAGTTCAACAGGGGTAATGTGGTTTCTAACGTTGCGATACTCGACATCTCGCAACTAGAGCCTGGAATACTTGTGGCCAAGACTGATCGTGAAAGTTCTAAAACTTTTGAGCTCGATAGTTGGCGAATACCAACTATTCCATGACACGATGCTTCGAAAATATCCAATATGTCGATAGTCATCAGTAACCGTCGTCTATCAGGAAATGCCAAACTTGCCATAATGAGTTTGTCTTTGCTACTCAATGTCTTAATCTCCGATGCATCCAATTTTCCTGGACCTGCACTATATGTACCATCGTCGGCATAAACGAATCCACCATCGGCTCGATTATGATAAATACGCTCCTTTTCCTCCCCTGGAACATCAGATAACATGAGAGGAATTTCCCGAATACCTTGGATAGCACCTCCACACGATCTCATTACTTCGTCTACTTCTTCTCGGATTGGAGGGGAAACTACTTCTCTTGGATTAGCAATCCACGGTCCGACAATACAGCTTGCAAACATATCGAATCGAGGTTAGCCGCAAGAAATCCATGATGATGCCGACATGAATGTTGCATCATTTACAGCAAAGAATCGACCACGCTCTTGAAATGCGTGATAATGAAGACGATATGCCAAGCTGAAGTACGAACGCGGAAGTAAAATTGAATGTGTCGGTGACGGAAGAAGAAGAGCCGACAGGATTGTAAAAATAGACAGATGTAATGATAGGAAGCGTATCATTTCCCGGGATTCATGGGATAGTAGGGCTATCCCACACCTTTTTGTCGACCATGAGTCTTCCAGAGTCCAGAGTGGTTGTCTCAACCTCAACTTCCGCCTTTTCCATGATGTGGTAATGGTATGGTATCTATTCTTCCCGCTATTTTTTCATTCATGCGTCAGTTTCTTGACTCCACGTGAAACTGACACTGACAGAGCCGCAGCGACAACCATGATGTAGCATGATGTGATGAATTCATTTTAGACTCTCTCTCATTATTTTAGTAGATACCATAACTATTAACTATCCTGAACATCATGAAGGTTACCGCTCTGTTCGCCTCTTTTGTCGTCACGGCCAATGCATTCGCTCCGTCCTCTAGTTTCGGCGCATCGTTGTCAGGTAGCCAGATGACTGGAAGTGTTGGAAACTCCGCTCTGTCCATGGCGATGGAGAGAACTTACATCATGGTGCGTTCGTGAATTACTGACGAATTGTTCCTGAACCGAGCGGATTCATTTGTTAACTTCACGTGCACATATCACAATCGTCTTTCGTCCACCTCCTGAATGAACAGATCAAACCCGACGGAGTTCAAAGAGGCATCGTTGGAAACATCATTTCCCGCTTCGAAACCAAGGGTTATAAACTTGCCGCCATGAAAACCAAACAGCCCACAGCCGAACTTCTCAATCAACATTACTGCGATTTGGTTGAAAAACCATTCTTTCCTAAAATGCGTGATTATATGATGTCGGGACCAGTGGTCTGCATGGTGTGGGAGGGTAAAGAGGCCGTCACTACCGGCAGGAAAATGTTGGGCGCCACAAATCCTTTGGCATCGGAGCCAGGTACTATTCGTGGAGACTACTGCATTGAGGTGGGAAGAAATATTTGTCACGGGTCGGATTCAGTAGAGAACGCAGAGAAGGAGATCGGATTGTGGTTTGAGGAAGGAGAGGTCCTTAGTTGGGAGTCTCATTCCAAAGATTGGATTTATGAGTAGATAGACAGCCTCAAACATACTGCTGTGCCATTACTTTGGCATTGATAACGAGTCCAATCAAATATTATTATTAGCTCAATTAATTGTGTAAACAACTGTCCTGCACTGGACTCGTACACTGAGCACGCACAACTGCAAACAAAAAGAGCTCAACTAGAAATACGCAGCGAAATCGAAATTGAACTGAGCTACTGAATGAGGAGAGTAGGCTCGTGGCTGGTTTTTGCATACATCACGACTATCTTGGTGCTGATGCGTTGCTGAGACGCAACGAAGCACCTTGTCAATACCCACATTTTTCGCGTGGGCGACATCCGCTATTATTATGTTCACAAAGTCAAAAGACGCATGATTTAGTTATGTTGCATCTAAAAGTAATGGCAGCGATGAAACAAAAAATCTCACCCGCTAGGACATTCAACACTTCCTCGGCATTCTCTCTCACAAAATCGTTCTTGTCGTTTGACAAGACTGATAGCGCGGTCAATAGTCCTTTGTGAGCAATCATTTTTACCCGATCACGAGGGAAGGAAGCTTGTTCAAAGAACGCCTTCACAGTCCACTTCAGCACCTCTGTCACTCTTCCATATGACATGGTGACCAAGGTCTGAAGAAGATCGTTATGACAACTGTCCTTGGAACGAACATGGGTTGCGATTTTCTTCACTGCCATGGCAGCGACGACTGCGAGCTTGTCTTCTCGGCAGGCCAAGGATGACAGAGTAACAAGAAGACCGTGGTGACTGCCAATTTCAGATGCAGTGGCTTGACACGTGAGGTTGCAAATGATCCTCGTGGCATTCATGCTATCTTGCGATGGAACAATGCGGGAGGTAGCAACCTGCAACAATGAGTCAAGAATAACGTAATTCCTGTGTTGGACCATGAGAATCTTATTTTCTGGACTCGTAGCGACACAGCCCAACGCCTGTAGACAATATGATTTTGAGGTACTCGAGCCCCTCGACAAAGTTAGAATCGAATCCAACCAAAAATGATTATTACCCTGAACGAGATAAGCTCTGTTCCGAGCTTCCATTGCAAAGTTCATAAGGATTCTTGCCGACTCATCCCTCACGGCCTCACACATGTGCGAAGATCCAACAGCAATCGACTCCATTAAGCCAGGGAAAGCCAACATTACGATTTTGTTTTGTGCATGCTCCGATAGACTTGCAATCATTTTCATGCTGAGGTGCATGACAAATCGTCCCGTGACGCCATTGATATTGCCCACAAGCGAAGAAAGCAACTCCTCTCGTCCTCGTACCATTGTTAGAGGTACTCGGGCGTGACATAGTTTGTAAATAACATGTTGCGCCAAAACTAGAGACTTTGCGTCGCCCCTCTTGCCGAGCCTGTAGTTAATCTCGATCAGCTCGAGAAGATCGAGAACAAGTGCAGTGCCATCGGTGCAAAATGAAGCACATAATCTTTCCTCGGAACATCTGTAGAGATACAAGATGATTGTCAGGCAGTTCTGAATCTCTTTGGACCTCGCGATGAAGTATGGCGAGCATGAGCGAAGAATGCTGCACAGAAATGCAATGGCCCCTGCCTTGATATCAGAATCATGTTTCCTTGAATCGTTATGATTGAATTCTTTTGCAGCATCAATCAATATCTTCAATCGATCGTTGCTGTTATTGGCACGAGTAACATCTGCGATGGTAATGAGGTTGAAGCGTGAGCGAGCTGGGTAATCGATAAAAACGTCCGTGAAAAGCAACAAGACAAGCACCTGTTCCTTCATCGTTGCTGCTCTATGCCGACGACTTTGACTTACCCAAAAGCTTCGAAATGCGATTCTTCGCCCTCTGCCCTTCCAAAGGAATATATCCAATCACACGCGTTCGAGAAATCGACATTTTGTTTCATCCCTTTGATATATCCGTGAATAAAATGTGACGACGAGAGGGGGTCGTCATGCTTCCACACATGGATAGAGCAACGTTCGCTTCACCTTCCATCCATCATCCTCGTGCTGGCGATGAGACACATTTTCCACTGAGTCGCGACTTTCTAACAAGAGAGGAACGGTGAGTTGCGATTCAATAGCGACCATTCCACATGTAAATTTGTGAGACGCGAATGGAGAAACATGAAACATGTGCTCGTTTCCTGCCGTACGAGCGCACGAAGTCTGAGAAAACATCAGTTGATGGTAGAGAGTTGCAAACGATGTGAAATGCGTAGATAGTGATCTAGTACTGTCGACGGATGTGAGTTCATGGCCAGAAGTGGCAATTGCAATGATGTGCAGTGTGCATGCAGTTGCAGTTGCAGTGTGCCTTGGAGTTGTGATGATGTTCTGGTTGATTTTGGCGATATTCTAATCTCACCAACGTCAGAATCAGTATCTTCCATCTCCATTCTATTCGGAGTTCGGAGATCGGAGATTCTCAACATCCAACATCTTGTGGTTGTGGATAATATTATTACAATGCGGCAACATCTACTTCTACTTTGTCTCGTGTCTACGGCGTCGCATCATGCCACTCCTTGCCGAGCATTCCTGTGCCCCGCTTCGACCGGAAAGAGGCGGTGGCGATCGGTGGCGTCAACTCGGTCAAATTCGGCACTCTTCACAACTACACCTGGTCAGTTCGACAACGGAGCAGTCACTACTACTACTTATTCAACCACTTCATCTGTGACAAGCCAGCAGCACAATCAACAACAGCAGCGACAATCGTCGCAGCGGCGCATCGCCAGAGTTGAACGGTTTTCGCGACTCCCCATCTGGCCAGTATGGCAGGGCGTATTCCTCTTCATCGCATCACGACTATTCGGACAAGAAGTGGCTGCGAAATGGGAGGATGAAATTGGTGGACGTGTCTGTCCTAACTTCTTTGAACCGGTATCCACCGATCCCTTTGTATTGCTGGTTCATCATCGGCATTCGTTTAGTAATTGGGATGCAATTCGTTACATCCAACAGACGTTCTTTCCAGAGGGATTTCCCTCCCATCCTCATAGGGGCTTTGTCACTGTAACCTATTGTCTCAAGGGAGGAATGATCCATCGGGATAGTTTGGGGATAAAACAATCATATGGTGCAGAGGAGCGACATCACGGAAAACATGTGCAATGGCTAACTGCTGGTGCTGGGATTCAGCACGAGGAGATGTGGGACGTGTCAGAGCCAGACAAACGAGATGAGGGAAAATGGCTTTGGACGTCATCGCAGGAGTTGTATCAAATCTGGCTGAATCTGCCCGCGGCATATAAAATGACATCGCCGGAGGCACGGCTTCTTGAAGCTCATTCTCATTATACCAACTCATCCTCGAGCGCAAACCCACCCCCATTGTCAACGCCGATTATTACCTCCGATGATGGATGCACAACGACAACTATAGTTTGTGGAGAGCACAATGGTATACGAGCGCCCGTCGAATGTCCAACGAATGCAGCGATCATTCGGGTGCAATTTAACAATAGCAGTGATAACAGTTGCCGGAAGGCATGGAGACATACCCTCCCATCGGCGCATGAAACAGCCATTGTCTACGTTCGAAAAGGCGCGGTTTCTATTAACGGGGTGCGAGTTCCACCGCAACATACCGTTTTCCTCTCGCCCGATGGTAACGATGTCATCATTGAAACATCTGAAAATGATGCCTTGGAGGAGGCGGAAGTATTGCTCTTGTCTGGAGAGCCGTTACGTGAGCCTATAGCAACACAAGGATCGATGGTGATGAATACACCTCAGGAGGTTCAGAGGGCCTACATGGACTATCAGCGCGGAAACATGGGAATGCCTTGGGATCACAAACTTACTGATGATGAATGGAGAGAGCACGTAACGCGAAATCCATCAGCATATTAATTCTTTTTCTCTCTTTTGTTACCCCACTCCACACCCTAGAATATCATGCTGAATTATTTAAGTAATCAATAATCAATTTTATGAGATGTAGCCCTGAAGCCTATGGATCTATGATTTGTAAATTTCCATGTGATCGAAATGAATATCTATCTGCGAGAACAGCGTAGTAGAGGCATGTTGAGTTTCAAACCTCGAACACTTCCCATCGTTCGGAGCATCACATTGATCCTGACGATGCCACGAAAGAGATTTGATCGTGTGGCGTATGCTGGCAGTATGGGACATTTTTAGCTCATCCGACAAAAAGTCTCCAATCTTCACAGCGCTATCTTGCAACAATACTAGGAATGAGGGTTTTTCTCGAAAAGTGAAGCCGGCGTCATCGCCATCCACCAAAGGCCTATACACATTCCTGACAAACGCTAGCGGGTCATTCAGGAACCTATCGCTCTCGCAAATAATATTTGGATTAGATCGACATTCCGGCGAACAGTCCAAGTGCCATACCTCGACACGCGCGTTTGGAATATGAAGGTGGCTGTATACGGGAGCAGAATGACATCCCATGAGAAAGTGGATTGAGTACTGTCGACTGGCTTCACTTTGGATTGCGTGCTGAGTCTCACTTTCAATTACGGATGCCAAGTATTGATTAGTTGCAATTGGACCTCGTTGGTGGATCAAACCCAAATATAAGAGTTGAGGAAAGTTCAGTAGGATTAGAGCAACCAAAATAAAGTTGGATGGCATGGACATGCCCAACATTTTGAGCGGACTGGTAGGTGGTGCATTCTCGACCATGCTGACGAATAGACTCAGGGAATGTCCAACCAAAATACACACGATGGGCAACACCGGAAGCAGGAAACGGAACTCCTTATGCTCTGAAAACGAATGCAAAAGAATGTATGGGATGATGATCCATAGCAGAAGTGATCGAGGACCTGATCTGATGACTGAAATCTCCCAAAAGAAAAAGGGTAGCATGACTCCACATATAGCAGGAACACCGGCATAGACATACCATAGAAAGGGGTGTCTTCCATAAAGCGATCCATGACCTTACGATGTGAAGAGAGGCTATAATCAGTTGAAAGTCAAATGAAAAGTTAAGGCGACTAAACAAATCGACGTCAGACTAACCGAGCAGCACATTGAAATGAATATTTCCCAAAAAAGGTACCGCCCAGAATCCGTAAAACCAACGATCGATGCAACATCCTAGTATCACACCCAAAAGGCCGAAAGGAGCGCACAGCCCGAGCAAGGTACGGATCTTGCAGTTCTTTTCACTGCGCAACGTCAAAATCAACCCAATTGGAATCCATGCCGCAAGGGATGTAAACCTCACACAGACACTGAGACCCCCTACGATCAATGCGATTTTCGCTCGCCAACCATTACTCTTGTTTGATCTACCATGACACTTAACCGAAGAATGAGGTTGGCCAAATAGTTCCTATAACAGAATTTTGTGAGACAAAAGAAAAATCCACATCCAACCATCTCTTTTCAGCAAGCAACATACCGGACCAAGCAGAGCTATACCCACAATCAACATGATGGTCTCAACCGAGTTGGCATACGTCCGAACTAAAGCATATCCATGGAACCACGAAGTTAATGAGCAACACAATGCCCAAAAGGGCCACGACCTCCTCCATCCCGCATTTTGGTTGCAATCTTTTGCAATAAGGGATTGCATGTTGCTAATGCGAGAAGAAATCAACCACACCATCAAATCGGTGGGGGCAGAAACTAGTACTGCATGTATAAATGCAGGTCCCCTGCTGATGAGATATGTTGAATGTTGGCGTATGAATTGTTTTAGATTACGCTGAAAATTGGACCGATGATTCGTCACGAGAATGTTCCCATCGTTGAAACTCTTGTCACTCTCATCGTGTCTCTCGGCCCAATTAATTAAGGGTCGACATGCACGATAATACACATACGTAGGAAGGATGGAAACGTAGGATCGAATTGGACCATGAAGTGCTTGATTCCACCGCAAAAAAGCTGTTGAAGTGGTATGTGCACTCTCCATTTCAGAGGAAGAAGATGGAGGAGTCCACCGCCGTGTCCATTCCCATGTGAGCGCACACCCGTATGTATTTCTCCGCCGATCCAAGTCATGATCACTCCCTTTGATTGTCGTATGACTTGTACCATCAGAGCCGAAAGCAAGGCAATATGCGGGTTCCAATGTCTGCCAATATTCATCCGGATCAAATTGAGTTCGGATTATCCAAACATTGAAAAGACGATACACGGATATCCATCGGAATAGCCGCATTATGCGTCGGCTGCTAATACTTTTGCTTTCTGCTCTATTGCTGCGAACATCTTCACCTCCAGCATTCATTATCAAGCGGGGAATTACATCCATAGCTATTGCGACCGTCCCTCAGAGGAATATCTGCAAGGAATTCTGGACAATGATCATGCAGGAGCAGGAGTGTTGGTGTTGCGATGTTGATGATGTGTGGGATGTTAATTTTTTATGTTAATTGTGTTGGTGTTGTGAATTGTGAGTTTGATAGCCGGGGATGGACAGGCACAGCAGGTCAAGCTGGATTTGGGATTACGGACAACTGAGTGAGTTGTGAGTTAGGTAGAGTTAGTAGCATCTGTTAGCATCAATCATGTACCACCATTTGCTCTTTTTCTCAGCGGATCGTGCGCCCGACCAGAGCAGGGTGTGCCGAGCAAGAACCTAGGTCCAGTGCTTGCACTACTTGATGTACGATTCTCTATTCAGCTAGAGGATCATCACTAAAAATAAATAATTCTACTTTTAGTTATCTATCAAGCTACGCTCTCAAAGCTTAATTGACGGGTATCACCATCATCGTCGACATCCTTTTGATTTGCGAAGAAGATGTCGATTGTACGTGCGACAACTTTCGATGCCTTCGGCATGAAGAGAGGGTACAAAAAATATTCCTCAATCTCTCTTACCAGCAGTTCCAGTGCATCGAAGTGCATTCCAACTGGAACGGGACTGCTGTCACCCAAACCATTTGATTCATCATAACTCATTCGTAACTTGATGGCACTAGGGTAATTGAGGCATATTCCTTGGAGTCTACTCGAGAACAGATAAAATATTGATTGGATAAACTCAGGTATTGGCGGAGTACACTGTTGCATCGCTTGGAGGTATACATCTATCCTGTATAAGTCTCTGATGGCATTGGCACGCGATGTTGTCGTGTGACTGCCAGTGGTCAAACCTTGTCCTTGGAACCTGCCCAACATATCGAGCCGAAAGGCTACTTGAACCAATTCCAACTCGGCAAAGCGATGCGCTGACGAACGGGAGCTCCATCTTGATTTACTTTGCAGTAAGTACAAAGCAAACGCAGCACACGAGAAGAACCCAGTTACGATTGCTAATTCTACTTGATATTGGCCGCCTACAACGATGCCGCTAGCTGCACTTAAAAGAATGACCATAATTATGCACAAGGAGATTGGAGCAAACCAAAACAAAAAGTGAAGTGATCTGTAATGCGCCGCCGCTATATGATTGGTCCGTTTCATCGTTTCCACGCGACACCACAACTTGTTGATGGTGACGTTAAAATTATGTTGTGTGTCTGATTTCTTGATCGACTCCGATGCTCTGACATTTTTCTGCGAAACAGCGACGTTTGTTGGCTGGGGATGTGAAGAATTGGGTGTTGAATGGCAAAGAAATGAGAAACAGCACAGAATGATTTCCAAATGAGTTCCGACAGAGCTCTTACCAAATCCACTAAAGGAGCTGTGGCCCTACTCTGCCTCTTTCGTGA
>JALLAX010000169.1:0-15430 GCA_036939555.1 Discostella stelligeroides
TCATTAACCAAACGACTCAACTGTGGAGGAAATTTGCTGATGCATCCACCAGCGGTGGAGATTAAGCGCCGCTACATTTGGGGTTCGATGATTCAATTGGTAGCATTGCTCTTGGTTTCAAAATACTTAAGGAATTTTTTAAAAATGACTTTAGTTATTCAATCATATCTCAGCGAATATCCAATATTATGGAACGCAACAAGTGGTAATCTTCTCTAGACACACAGACAAACAATGTTTGTTAAGTACAAAAGTCTAAATTCGTCATATCCAGAAATCTATATTTTTTTAGGGTTGCACTTGAAGTCAAAGGTACAGTACTGTAGGTACAAGTCTAAAACCAGTTCGAGTATTGACATTTTCGTCAAATTACATATTTTTTGGTCAACTTTGAACCCTTCGTTCTTTGTCGATACTGCGTTTCATGCAATGATACGCATATCCTCATAAATGTATGCTTTCGATGTATTGATTCGTTTTAGTTGCATGTCGATTGGTTGTGCCATCATTGATATTGATCGTTTCAAAGTTGGGCATTTCTTCGCGTGTTTTTTTTTCAATTTTCTCATGACCAGTTTGGGTATCGGCCTAACAAAATTTGAAATTTAGCTAGNTTTAGCTAGTAAATTAAATTACATATTTTTTTCGAGGCCATGACCACGTGATGACATCATTGTACGTACTCCAGCGCTAAATAAAAATATGTAATTTAAAATGTGTAAACTCAATTCATCGATATTTTGTACCCCTGGACGCAATGGTCCATAACTCAATGGATATCAATTTTTGTTGGTTCCGAGTTTCACAGAACTCTAGCCAGAGAGCCCATCCACACACTGCACATGATTGCTGCTCAAAATTCCCACGCTAGCGTCACACAGTGAATGCAAAGTACTGATACCATTACTGGTCAAATTCCAAAACAATACCCAAACAGGTTTTAGACTTGTAAAATCTTTTTTCTTGTTTAATACATTTTTACATACAAAACAGAAAACTTGTTCTCAATACCTGTTCATTTATATTCAGTTTGTATGTACGTGCACTAAAATAAAATGAACGGTTGCAAGAAAGCGGATGAGCTTGTGTGAGGTAATTGGGATCATTTCTCAGAACCAAAAGTGGTCTGTCAGTACACCCCTTGTTTCTGGATCTTGCTGTACATCCCAGCTCAGTAACCATTGTTACAGTGTGCCTCATGTGACTACATTATACTCTATTTATTCTTTCCAAGCAGAATTTTGATTACAAATTCAGATTCATTACAAGTGGAGACTGAGAGGAGTGATTCAAACATGAGTGGTGTTTAAGAGCACTTTGTTTTAGATTTTGCTGTCCAATAAGTCTCTCCTTCTCCACTTCGTAGATAATGGGAAACAAAAATTCAAAGCAGGAAATCTGACAAACTCTTTGCAGTATTTTTAAAGAGAAGGAAAATGAGGCATAATTAAGGTAATAATTGGTGCAAGATGGCAAAGAAGCAGCAATGCTTTTGGCAAAATAGAGACAAGTCAAGGAAAGCATGTTTTAGCAAGTAGCTACAAAGTGATTCAAAAGATAATGTTGGTGGATAAATGATCCATAGAAGGGACATGATGATACTCAGAAACAAATGCTCTGTCCTACCTTAGATGTAGGCTTTGTTATCCGTAATGAGTGGTAAAGAAATTGCTATTTTTATGAAAGAGGTGGAATGTGTCAATGTAGGTGACAGTAATTCAACAGATTTGAGAGCAAGTACTCATAATGACATGTTGGTGGGTAAAGATGATGATATTGAGGATGATGACACTTTTAATAAGCTTGTGATCAGGAGAAGGATGAGGAGGAGGATGATAATGAGGAGGAGGATGACAGTGAGCTGGTGAGGAGGAGGAGGAGGAGGAGGAGGAGGAGGAGGAGGAGGAGGATTATTATGATTATGACGACAGCGAGGATGATAAAATTTGTGATGGAGGATAATGAAGATGATGAAGATGATAGATTATAAGGAGGAGGAGGAGGAGGAGGAGGAAGAAGAAGAGGTGATAATGATAAGGATCATGATTGTGTTGTGACATTACTGAGAGAAACTTTTATGTTGTTTAAATATGGAGAGGAGGGGGCATTAAAAAAGACAAAGCAGCTATAAGTAAAAAAATTAATACATCAGCAAGATCTACAAATTGAATACCCTCACAATTCACAATAACTTCAAGCAAAAAAACAATTTGAAATGATTTTTTTCTGATTGACCATGTGACAGTCTCCAGAGACATAAAAACCTAAATAATAAACAAAAACTCATAATCAAGTCCCGTTCACAGGTGGAAGCGTGGTGGGTGACTCCGTTGGACTATCTGAAACGGTGGTTGCCTTCGTTGAAGGACTTGTCGTGGTCGGTGCAATAGATGGCGATGAAGTGGTGGGAGCAATGGAAGGACTACTTGTCGTGGTCGGTGCAATTGACGGAGACGCAGTGGTGGGAGCATTGGAAGGACTTGTCGTGGTCGGTGCAATTGATGGAAATGCAGTGGTGGGAGCATTGGAAGGACTACTTGTCGTGGTCGGTGCAAGTGATGGAGATGCAGTGGTGGGAGAATTGGAAGGACTACTTGTCGTGGTCGGTGCAATTGATGGGGATGCAGTGGTGGGAGCAATGGAAGGACTACTTGTCGTGGTTGGTGCAATTGATGGAGATGCAGTGGTGGGAGCAATGGAAGGACTTGCCGTGGTCGGTGCGATTGATGGAGATGCAGTGGTGGGAGCAATGGAAGGACTTGTCGTGGTCGGTGCAATTGATGGAGATGCAGTGGTGGGAGCAATGGAAGGACTACTTGTCGTGATTGGTGTATTTGACGGAGTTGCAGTAGCTAGAGCAATGGAAGGACTACTAGTCATAGTCGGTGCAATTGATGGAGATGCAGTGGTGGGAGCAGTGGAAGGACTACTTGTCGTGATTGGTGTATTTGACGGAGTTGCAGTTGTTGGAGCATTGGAAGGACTACTAGTCATAGTCGGTGCGATTGATGGAGATGCAGTGGTGGGAGCAATGGAAGGACTACTAGTCATAGTCGGTGTATTTGACGGAGACGCAGTTGTGGGAGCAATGGAAGGACTTCTAGTTGTTGTCGGTGCAATTGATGGAGACGCAGTGGTGGGAGAATTGGAAGTACTTCCCGTGGTCGGTGCGATTGATGGAGATGCATTGGTGGGATTGGCTGTGGTTGGTTTTGTTGAAGGAGTCATTGTTGTTGGGCTCGCAGTAGTGGGGGCACTGGAAGGGCCAGCAGTGATTGGTGTTTTTGATGGAGTTGCTGATGTGGGTGCTATGGTAGGGTTGGCTGTTGTTGGTGATAGTGTTGTTGGGTGTAAAGTCGTTGGTGTTTGGGTTGGAGTGTTGGTTGGAGCCAGTGTCGGTGATTTTGATAATGTTGGTGTGCTGGTTGAAGGCTTGTTTGTTGGAGGGGGCGGTGGTGGTGTTGCTGCAATGGTGCACATGTTGCTTATTTGCCCTCCATACGCTGCCTGACAGCAGCCCATTTGTGTGGTGTATGTTGGTCGGCCACTAGGCACGGGAACTGTACTAATGCACTTCCCGTCTGTCCACCCAAGAGTGTAGTCCGGATACCAAACAGTTGGATTCACCTTGGTAGGGCTTGCTGTCGGTGGGTTTGGAAGGGCTTTGATGCATGCCATACTCATCTGCCCACCGTATGCTTCCTTGCAACAGCCTAGCTGTGTGGTGTACGTTGGTCGGCCACTGGGTACGGGAATAGTATTAATGCACTTCCCTTCAGACCAGTCAAGAGTGTAGTCGGGGTAATAAACGCCCCCCCCTAACTTGGTAGGAGCACTGGTGGGTGGGGTTGGAAGTGCCTTGATGCAAGCCATACTCATCTGCCCACCATACGCTTCCTTGCAACAGGCCAACATTGAAGTGTAGGTAGGCCGTCCGCTAGGCACTGGTGTGGTGTTGATGCATTTACCTTCTGGCCATGGGAGATCATAATTCGGGTAATAAACACCACCGCCCAGCTTGGTAGGAGCATTGGTGGGTGGGTTTGGAAGGGCCTTGATGCATGCCATGGTCATCTGGCCACCATACGATGCCTTGCAACAGGCAAGCATGGAAGTGTAGATAGGCCGGCCGCTTGGCACAGGCGTGGCATTGGTGCATTTACCTTCTGACCAAGAAAGAGAGTAATCGGGATAGTAAGCATCCGGTCCTCCCACTTTCGTAGGTTGCGGAGTGGGAGGATTGGCCATCTTGCTGAGACAGTAATTGTCAGTCTGCCCAGCGAATGCAGCCTTGCAGCATGCGAGTTCCGTGCTGTAACCTGGAGAGTTGCAGGTGATGACGAAATCACATTTGCCTTGGTTCCATGGGAGAGAGTAGTTTGGATGGTAGGTAGCAACTTTATCACACTGAAGATCGCGATGGCTCTGATCATGGCTGATGGCGAGAATGAAGTGGTCGGCGGACAAGGGAAAGTTGACATCAGCGGCGGCGACGGCGGCGACGGCATCATCATCATTCGGTACCGCTGACTCTTCTCCTAACACTGAGGTCGAGATGAACAACGATGAAAGGAGGGCGGGGTATGTGGATAATAACTTCATGTTCTTTTTCTTCGTTGTTGAAATAATAATTGTGATATCATTTGTTGTTCTCTAGCTAAAATGAAATACGCACCGCAACCCGAATCCGAAAGCATCAAACTCAAGAAACTGCCTCTATCCCTGCCCAGCAAGATGATCTATTTCGCATTGGCTGTAGAAACATTCATGCTGAGGAGAGAGCTGGTATGAGAGAAAGTTCTCGAAGGGTGCTGAGCGATCTGCGGGCGCCAACGAGCATTGTTTTAATACGGGGGGCTGATGAGAAAGGATTTGCGATAAAAGATGTGTGCAGGTTGATCAATGCCGGATAGGTGGTCTATGTACAAGGTGGCAGCCGGATGCTGGAAGCGGAGCTGCTTCCAGACAAAGAGAAGGATCGGTTCCATCCTGCACGCATCCTAATTGAGGCAATATCCGATTTCTGCGAACGAAATACCACATCCCGAATCCAAAAAGCACTGTCTCATTCTACCCTGCTCAGCAAGAGAGCTGGTATGAGAGAAGAAAGCTCTCGAAGGGTGCTGAGCGATCTGTAGGAGCCAACAAGAATTGCTGTTTCCGGGGCTGAAGAGAAAGGATTCCCGATAAAAGATGAAAAAGGCTGTGCAGGTTGATCAAAACCGGATTGGTTTGCCTCTACGTCGTGCAAAGGGGCAGTGCGCTGCTTGAAGCGAAAGCTGGAATGGAAGAGCAGTTCCTGTACGAGTATCGTATGCAATATCCGAGTTTAGCGTTTCTCTCTTGAACCAGGAACCAGGACCATGACCATCAACATCAAGACGACTCTATGATGCACTACTGCACCTGTGGCCCTCATCCGCGCATCGATCTCACGGCTGCATATCTCGCTAGAAGTAGAAGCTCCGATGAGCATGAGAAGTTATCATCATCTTCATGCCGCGAGCAAATCCTCGACGCGTGTCACACTCATGGTTGTTTCCACGTTACCATTGACGTCGACATCGTGGACAACAACGACAACATCTCTCCCACGCAATTGCAATGTCTTGCAAAGACACGTCAGCAATTAGAGCAGGATATAGAATCATTATTTCAACCGTCAATGCCTGGCATATCTTCGAATGATGACTCGCATGATAGCGACGATTGCTGGGAGGACATTTGCAATGGTGGTTTGTACCAGGTTCCATTCTCGCTATCATCAGCCCATCAAGACAATAGTCTGATCGAGAACGAGGTCGACGAGAACTATGCTACAAATGACATTGCGAATGAAAATATTATGGGCATGGCCACATTTCGTGGCAGAGTTGCAGAGAGCGGAGATGAACAACAATCCACCCCGGAACCAAAATTATCTTGGGAATTTCGCCGATGCATGCAGATGCAGGTGCAAAAGAACTGTACTCTGGAAAAAGGGGTGGCCGGTGATGTGAGTTATTTGCTTGAAAATAATAGAGACGATGCGTCACAGCCTCATCCGTTGAGGCTCTTGCCTAAGTGGACAGATGCACTACATTCAGTTGCCTCCACGGTTATTGATCTACTGGGTATTCCCCCGACGGTAGTATTACAAGAGAAACGATGTCGATGCTGCCCGGACAATGATAAAACAGCAAACTCTAATCGACGACGCAAAAGCTGCTGTAATATTGATTTGCTTCGTGTGTTTCGATACGATGCAGCAGTTTCACATTCGCAGACTGATGATCATCGAAATGCGGTACTACTGGGATCATCTCCGCACAGTGATTGGGGAACATTGACGGTAGTTTGGCAAGATGACAACGGGGGGTTGCAAACATACTGTCGGTCTTGTGGCAAATGGTCCGATGTCATCGCTGAAACTACAACCACATTCTCTACCACGAATGATGAAAATGGATTGGGTAAAAGCATTATTCAGTTATTTGTGCACGTGGGCGACTTCTTGAGCTTAGCAACCATTGCAGAGGGAAAGGGGAATAATCATCCTATATGGACTTCTCCGCGGCATCGTGTTGTGTGTCCTCCCCTTCGGCAAAACGCTGTGGGAGGCGAGGCTGATAGCTGTCGTCGATCATTAGTTTACTTTGCTTATCCACCACCAGGAATATCACTGGATGCTGCTCGAGCAATCCTGCTGCCGTTGGTGTCTCAATCCTCGCTCGATTCGCCCCCTGGTGATGAAAGTTCCGAACCCGTCGAGGTTTATGACCATTACAGTCTGTTGCACAACCAATCACATCAATCTCAACAATCGGAGGAGATGGATGGCCATATGGTATCATTGACTAAGCAGACCTATCATCGTATTAAGGGCATACCTTTCGATGATGTTATATTCGAGAAATGGAACCAAGTCCAAAGGAATGCGAACTAGCGCATTTTCCCAATTCCTCATTAATTTATAACTCTGGTCCACCCCAAAGGTACGCGTCCATTGCCAAGACACCATAGGTAAATCCCCCCTCCATCACTTGCACCTTTCTATTCAATGGGGAAGAAGCTCCCATCGCCACCAGCAAGGGTAGATAATGTTCTAAACTGGGATGCGCCCATTCCGCATTTGGGGCTAAACTCTTGTAATTCACTAAACTGTTGCTATCATTGTCCACTATACATTTACGAACCCACCTTGCAAACTCATCGGCTTTGGGAGAGACGGGTGCATCCGAAGGGTTCCGTAGTCCCTCGAACAAATTGTGAGTCGTTCCTCCCGATCCCACAATAAATACCCCCTCGTGACGTAATGGGGTCAACGCACGACCTAATTCGATTGCTCGTGAAGGTGTTAAATCTCGTGGCATGGACACCTGATACACGGGAATATTGGCCTGTGGAAACATATGTAGTAATGGTACCCAAACACCATGATCGAAACCACGCTCGTTGTCAAACTCCACATCCCAACCTGCCTGAACTAAACATTCCGCGGTCCGTGCTACTAATTCAGGCGGTGGGCCCATTGCTGGATATTGCATTTGATACAATGCGTCGTCAAATCCTCCAAAATCATAAACTGTGGATGGTGAAGAGTGTGTCATGATGGTGGGACACGAGGGTTTGGATGTTTGCCAATGGGCGGAAATGACCAGTATGCCCCGAATGCGAAGAGTTGTAGTAGTGGTAGTGTTGTCGCAGTTATTGCAGGTGGAGGAGGGAGGCGATGGAGTGATAACCGCTTGTCCCAGCAACTTTAAGTCGGCGCCTAGCTTGCCAGGCTCAAGGGCAAATGTCGGCGCACCATGTGAGACGAAGAGGACGGGGGCCATTGCCATTGGATCTTGTTCATTCGTGATTCTTATTGTTTTCGTTTATGTCAGCAAGAAAGATACGGGAAATTTGACATGGCGAGGGAAGCCTGTGTGTTCCCGCCATTTGTGGCACTCATTATTTATCTACCTATCGATCGAATTACACTGAGATAGTTATGCCTTTCCTCTACTCTCTAGACAGATTAGATATCGATTTCATTTATGTTGATGTCTTCAGCAAGAAGCGCTGCAATTAGATTACTACCCCAACAGCGAATGGATTTGTCTGTCAGCCCGACTATGGTATTTGAGAGTTTAGAGTTTCCGATGAAACTGGAACCTAGAAACAAAAAATCGAAAGAACTTATTAATTCAAGTACTCGAATCTAAACCCGAACATTGGCGCGTGATTCGGTTGGACTCTGCGTGACAGGCGCCTTCGTTGGAGTATCGGTAATTGGCGCCTTCGTAGGGACATGACTGGGGGAATCAGTTGGTGCATCTGTGGCAGAGGCCTTTGTCGGAGCATCAGTAACAGGTGCCTTGGTTGGAGCATCAGTGTGTGATTCAGTTGGACTCTCCGTGACGGGCGCCTTTGTTGGAGTATCTGTGGTCGGTGCCTTTGTCGGAGCATCAGTAACAGGTGCCTTCATTGGTGCATCTATTATGGAAGGGTTAGATGTGGTAGGAAAGGTGCATGTTTCGACAGCACAGAAAGGTCCATCTTGCATGGTGGGGGTCGTTGGATTGTTGCACCCTGAGGTGGCAAAAATGTTTTCATTGTGAGGGAAAATGAAAGGGATTGTATTCCGCCAAGCACACAAGTTTTGGTTGAATGCAGATGCCCCATAGAACATGTAAAACATGTGGATAACAGAGCTGACGTTCCACGACGAAATGTCTTGATTGAATGCTGATGCCCGATAAAACATATGACCCATGTTTATTACGCTGCTCACATTCCATGCTGAAATATTGTTGTTGAATGCAGATGCCCCATAAAACATATTATCCATGCTCGTAACAGAGCTCACATCCCATGCTGATATGTCTTGGTTGAATGCTGATGCACCACTGAACATGCCGCCCATGTTGGTGACCGATCCCACATTCCATTCTTCTATGACTTGGTTGAATGAAATTGCAGCAGCAAACATGCTACCCATGGATGTAACAGCACCCACATCCCACTCTGCAATGTTTTGGTTGAAAGCTGATGCCACATAAAACATTGAGCCCATGTGCGTCACCAATGTCACATTCCACGCTGAAATGTTTCCGTTAAATACAAGAGCATATGCAAACATTGCATACATGACGGTTACAGATCCCACGTTCCATGATGCCATGTTTTGATTGAACGAAGATGCCCCATTGAACATCAACTCCATCCTTGTTACAGAGCCCACGTTCCATCCGGCAATGTTTTGGTTAAATGAAGATGCCCCAGCAAACATACCATTCATTACTAACACAGCGCTCACATTCCACGCCGTTATGTTTTGGTTAAACGCGGATGCCTGACCGAACATAAAATTCATCCTTGTCACTGATCCTACATTCCAATCTGCAATATTTTGGTTGAAAGCAGATGTCCCATAGAACATGTAAGCCATGTTGGCTACAGAGCTAACATTCCATTGTGAAATGTTGTGGTTAAATGCCGATGCATGGAGAAACATGTACTCCATGTTTGTAACAGCTCCCACATCCCAGCCAGAAATGTTGTCGTTAAATGTCGTTCGGCCAGCGAAAAGGTAAGACATGTCAGTGATGAGAGATGTACACCAAACACCAATTGGCCAACCCCAATTATTGCTCAAATCTATGCATGCCTGTACTGAAGTGTTCAGAGGTCCGCATCCTTCGTTAATGTAACTGTCAATGGCGCTCTTCAGAGTTGGCTGATCCGGAAAACATGTGTTGGAGTTGAAAAGTGTGTGCCATGGGGCAGCTGTGGTGGGTTTCAAGGTCGGATTGGCTGTGGTTGGTTCGGTCGAAGGAGCCATTGTTGTTGGGATTGCTGTAGTGGGAGCAACAGAAGGGCCAGCAGTGATTGGTGCCTTCGATGGAGTTGCTGATGTGGGTGTCATGGTAGGGTTGGCTGTTGTTGGTGATAGTGTTGTTGGGTGTAAAGTCGTTGGTGTTTGGGTTGGAGTGTTGGTTGGAGCCAGTGTCGGTGATTTTGATAATGTTGGTGTGCTGGTTGAAGGCTTGTTTGTTGGAGGGGGCGGTGGTGGTGTTGCTGCAATGGTGCACATGTTGCTTATTTGCCCTCCATACGCTGCCTGACAGCAGCCCATTTGTGTGGTGTATGTTGGCCGGCCACTAGGCACGGGAACTGTACTAATGCATTTTCCATCTGTCCATCCAAGAGTGTAGTCTGGATACCAAACAGTTGGATTCACTTTAGTGGGGCTTGATGTAGGTGGGTTTGGAAGGGCTTTGATGCACGCCATACTCGTCTGCCCACCATACGCTTCCTTGCAGCAGCCTAGCTGCGTGGTGTACGTTGGTCGGCCACTGGGTACGGGAATAGTATTTATGCACTTCCCTTCAGACCAGCCAAGAGTGTAGTCGGGGTAATAAACGCCATCACCTAACTTGGTCGGAGCACTGGTGGGTGGGTTTGGAAGAGCCTGGATGCACGCCATAGTCATCTGCCCACCATACGCTTCCTTGCAACAGGCCAACATTGAGGTGTAGGTAGGCCGTCCGCTAGGTATTGGTGTGGTGTTGATGCATTTACCTTCTGGCCATGGGAGATCATAGTTTGGGTAATAAACACCACCGCCCAGCTTCGTAGGAGCACTGGTGGGTGGGTTTGGAAGGGCCTTTATGCACGCCATGGTCATCTGGCCACCATACGATGCCTTGCAACAGGCGAGCATGGAGGTGTAGGTGGGCCGGCCGCTTGGCACGGGTGTGGCATTGATGCATTTACCTTCTGACCAAGAAAGAGAGTAATCGGGATAGTAAGCATCCGGTCCTCCCACTTTCGTAGGTTGCGGAGTGGGAGGATTGGCCATCTTGCTGAGACAGTAATTGTCAGTCTGCCCAGCGAATGCAGCCTTGCAGCATGCGAGTTCCGTGCTGTAACCCGGAGAGTTGCAGGTGACGACGAAATCGCATTTGCCTTGGTTCCATGGGAGAGAGTAGTTTGGATGGTAGGCAGCGACTTTATCACACTGGAGATCGCGATGGCTCTGATCATGGCTGATGGCGAGAATGAAGTGGTCGGCAGACAAGCGAAAGTTGACATCAGCGGCGGCGACGGCAGCGGCATCGTCGTCATTCGGTGCCGCTACCTCTTCTCCTAACACTAAGGTCGAGATGAACAAAGATGAAAGGAGGGCGGGGTATATGGATAATAACTTCATGTTCTTTTTCTTCGTTGTTGAAATAATTATGATACCATTTGTTGTTCGAGCCATAATGAAATACGCACCGCGCACCGCAACCCAAATTAGACAGCAGAAAGCGTCAAACTCAAGGAACTGCCTCTATCCCTGCCCAGCAAGATGATCTATTTCGCATTGGCTATAGAAACATTCATGCTGAGGAGAGAGCTGGTATGAGAGAAAGTTCTCGAAGGGTGCTGAGCGATCTGCAGGCGCCAACGAGCATTGTTGTTTACGGGGGGCTGAAGAGAAAGGTTTTGTAATAAAAGAGATGAAAAGGGCTGTGCAGGCTGATCAATGCCCAATAGGTGCGCTACGTGCAAGGTGGCAGCCGGATGATGGAAGCGGATCTGCTCTTCAGTCCAGACAAAGAGATGGATCGGTTCCTGCACGCAAGATCTTGATTGAGGCAATATCCTAGTTCTGCGATACCATGGTGTTTGGTGTTTGTTGTTCGATGATTCCATCCAAAGCAATACTCCAAAAAGCACTGTCTCATTCTTCCCTGCTCAGCAAGAGAGCTGGTATGATAGAAGAAAGCTCTCAAAGGGTGCTGAGCAATCTGTAGGGGGGCTGAAGAGAAAGGATTTGCAATAAAAGATGAAAGAGGCTGTGCAGGTTGATCAAAACCAGATTGGTGTGCCTCTACGCTCGCAGTCAGAAAAGAGATATTGTAAGAGAGCGGGAACGGAAGCAGTTCCTGCATGCGGAATTTTGAATTTTGATTGAGGTAATATCCGAGTTTAGCGATAGCATCAACATTCTGATGAAATTCGCTTAAATCCCAGCGGAATCTCGAATCAGTTTCTCTTGAACCAGGACCATCAACCTGAAACCAAGACGACTCAATGACGCACTACTGCACCTGTGGCACTTATCCGCTCATCGATCTCACCGCTGCATATCTCGCTACTAGAATTAGAAGCATAATGTTTATGAAAGTCACATGACACCAAAAGTGGATCTCTTGTGAAGTATGAATATGCATGAAACAAAGCTCGCTTTGCCTGAGTCCTTCTTTATGGCATTGCTGCGCAGGTATGAAATGATACCACTGAATTACGAGAAATGTCCCAGACCAATTTGTCAACATAATCGCCATAACCGCATTGACTCCATGCCGTTGGCCCTCCTATACTATGATCCGTTTGTTTCGAAGTGAGTGGAGTCGTCCGATTGAACTCAGTCGACGATGAAGAACCAGTTGACTTTGGTACTGAACTTGAACATTCACCCTCGTGCGTCTGGAATGACATGAGGAACTGATGAGAGCTCGCCGCCATGCTAGGGTCGCACTCACTATACATGTTTGGAAACTGATCACAACTATTGTTGTGTGAAGTATTAGATGACTGGGTACATTTGTCCAGCATCATGTAACTCACCACTGCGCAAGTCATATCACGAAGAGCGCATGGCAGAATTGGACCGCGCAGCTCAAGTGCAGCTTTTGCAGTGGAATTTTCATCCCTCTGGATATTGGATACGCTTGTTTGCACTTGGGTCAAATAGCCACAATCGCGCCGACTACTGACGGATAGGTTGCGTAAGGAAGTGTGCATGCATGGGCCGAGAGATCTGCACAATAAGAGGGGCACGTCTAATGACTCTGACTCACTACCGCCTTTCGAGAAGTTTGTTTCAAGCCCAACAGAGAGTCCGTAAGTATTCACAAGGAGCTCGTAAACAGTTGCGCAGTCATCATCACCGCAAACAAATAGAGGCGGTAAATCAACACTACCTGTCTTGCCAACTTTTTGGTGCTGTTTTCTCTTCTTCTTTATTTCCACTCTAACTTGCTCCTTGTCATTATTTTCGAGCTTCATGATCTCAAGATCCGATTGAACTGATTCTGCATCACCTTCTCCGAATGCTACTCCGGTATTGGCAGTGTCTAACAAGCTCTCGGAAAATAAAATTTCGCAATCCTTTCCTTTGTCGACGTCGTCATGTTTATTTTGCGTAAATACCTTTAGATCAACGCCCATGGACTTCAGTTTCGACCGGAGACAAGACGTTGTTGAGGAGAATACTATCATGGGAACTATTGTCTGACTTGCGTCGTCATCTGAGCACTTGTTCTTTCCCTTGTGCAGATGTCGGAGATTACCATCATTAGCACTATCAACGAAGCCACCTCGAAAGAGAATTATCTGATGCGGTAAGATGGCATAAAATGAACAACGAGATACATCGTCCTCCACTGGTGTGGTTGAACTCGTGTCAATCTGCAACCACTCATCCTCTCGCGCTTCTTGAATTCGTTTCAGCTTCGACTTCCAAGAGTGAAACATGGAACGAAAGGCCTCCTGCCAATCACGACGTCGTTGATACAATAGTGATGATACTGTGGCAATCGAAGATTTGTCACTGTTGCTGCTCCGTCTGTCCGGTCTACCAAGAGTTTCAGCCTTGCCAATTCTGTCAGATGAAACGACCGATATGCCTAGACCACCCATGCATCCAGTGGCTGAAAGGCGAACTCGATTATGAATTGAATGCGGTCCAACGAGGGATGAAGAAAGATCTTTTTTACCATTGTTCCTATCTGCCCCAACATCCTTCGTCGACAACATGGAGGTTGGGAGAGGATGAACTGCAGGATGCTGATAATACATCATGCTTGCCAACCATTTCGCCATGGCCACATCTCTCGAGCACGAATGTGTTTGCTGAGACCATAATATCTTTCCGCGATCATCATTATTGGAAAGGTACTGGAGAGCAAGGTGGTGCAAAAACCCTTCATCCGCTGAAGAAAATGAAGGCAATGATTGGGGTAGACATCGTCCAGGCACGCATTCGAGACGAAGTCGTCTCTTCAACGACCAATCCAAAACTCCCACCCCGATTGGTTCAGGTATTGTGAGATCATTCTTCCTGCGTTGTTTCATATCCACGAAATCCGCCACATGCTTGGTCGCTTCTACCATGGATGAATCAAGCAATGATGCATGTCCATCGTGATATTTTTCTGCATCCATTATACTATCTGTCAAATAATCATCGATCTTGTTACTTTTGTGTGCACACTCGTCACTGAAGTAAATCGTAGCATCCTGCCATTCGTCTGAAAGACGACCATTGTCATCCTCATCACTTTCCAGCACGTCCCCGATGTTGTGTTCCTGATAGGCGTACGAATTTGCACCATCCAATGCTTTCAAAATTTCATATCCTCCTGGACTGAATATTGGTGATTTATGTAAATTCATTCGATCGGATGGTTTTTGTGGTGTTGTATCGTGGATAGTCTTATTATCGATTGAAGGTGCAGTTGTTGTAGTGGAAGAATTTGCTGCAGTTGCAGATGTAGCGACAGTATCATAAAACGAAGTTGACGCTGTGCTCCCCCCTCCATCATTGTGAGCATCGTCTTGTTGTGTTGAAGGAGGATTGGTATTCGAAAGACACATGACTGCAGAAAACAAAGTCTTGGGAGAATTCTGTTGCAAAGGTGAAGGTAATGACGATGATGATGATGTTTCACTGCCATTATTATCGACATGATGCATTGTACTTCCCACCTTGCACTTTTTCCTGGCAGTTAAACAACGATTGACATCATCATCTCCCCCCGCTGCTGCTGCTGCGGGAGCTGGAGATGTAACAGCCTCATGTTTCGTCCCGTCATTTCTACTACTGGTGGGAGGAGGTGGCATCAATGAGCACTCGGCTGCATCCGATAATAAATAATTATCGTCAGATCTACTTCCATCGCCATTACCATTATCGTTTGGGTCCAGCGATGATTCCATCATTTCCATGGAAAGAAGTTTGCGTTTCGGTGCTGCCCGTAGCCGTAGTTGAAGTTGTTGTCGCCTCATTGATGACACCATTAATTATTATTCTTTCGTCAACACCGCCACCAGCATCACCGCCAGCTCTTTGTCGACATGGACACCAGATGAATTATTGGAGAGCTCTTAATTCTTGAAGTCATTCTCCAAGCACGCATTGAGCTGCTCTTGCTTGTTGACTCTTGCTGATGTTGTGTGCGTCGACACGTCGGCTAAATGTAGATTGACTGCACGTAGAGTAGTTTTGCGAAAACTACTCTACGTGCAGAGTAGATCCGAACCTGTGCGCACAACACACACACAACACACAGCCACACACACAACAACACGAACAGAGAATAAAATACGTATCAATCGTGTTATCGTTATCGGATTATCAGGCGGGGATTATATTCGGATAGCGGAATAGCGCTATAGCCCTGTTTCAGTA
>JALLAX010000170.1:0-14663 GCA_036939555.1 Discostella stelligeroides
GCGCGCTCGTAATGAGACTAATGGAGACTGAGGGTGAGAATAGTGCAGCCGTGGCGAAGGCGTCGACTCCCAGTGAAGTGGAACAGCAGAGAGCATTGTTAAGCGTTCAGATGCTGAACAACCCACCGATGGAAGAGGAGATGGCGCCCATTGATGAGGAAGAGGACGAGCAAGACACAGAAGATGAGTACAATAATGAGCAACTTCAACAGCATCGAGGTGGCGAAGTGGAGTCAGTTCACGAGAATGGCTCTTCGAAATCTGTGGTGGTCGGCATACCAAAGGAACTCATCCCTGCCATGCGTAAAGCATTTTCCAACTTGTGTACTTCGCCCTCAGGGGTTCTATTTGAAAATTCACTCCTGCAAGTGGGAGTCAAGCATGAATATGTTGGCGCTCAAGGGCGTATATCAGTGTTCTTTGGAAATTTGCATTCCTCGTCCCTTCACAACTTCAAAGTCAAAGTTGATCAACCGGACCATCTTCGATCGCAAATGCAGGGGACTCAAGATCTTTTGGATGATGACGAATCTGATAGTCCTGGATGCACCGTGGCAACAAAGACCCAAGCCAAGCTGATCATTTTGGTGGAAGTCATGGCACCCTTTGATGATGCCCCATCAATGAGAATAACGTTCGAAACAGAAGGGGGGGAACGGCATGATTATCCTCTTCGTCTACCGCTGGTGGCGACGTGCTTTATGGAGCCGGTCAATCTTGACCCAGGAGCATTCATGCAAAGGTGGAAGAGTCTTGAGGGCCCAGATCGCGAGTGTCAAGAAGTGATGAAGCTACCACCAGCGTCAGAAATTGACGAGGCCTACATGGATCGGGTAGCAAATGTTGTCATAAATGGGATGAAATTCGGTCGATGTCATGGCGTAGATCCCACACCTTGGACTGTGTCCGGCGCAGCAACATTTCGAACTGGTGCGAAGGACTTGAACGGCAATAGTATCAATGTTGGATGTCTAGTGAGAGTCGAAGCGAATCCAAAGGCGAATGCATTTCGAGTGACGACAAGAACATTGCATCCATTGTGCTCTAAGGCTATCAAGAATGTCTCACTTGTCAGCATCAAGCTTGCTGCTACCTGACAGACGCCTTCAAACCACTGTAATATACAATTCATGTGACTCAGGATTCAGAGATGATGCTTTGATTGCTGGTCGATAGCCAAGCTAAATGTCACTTTTTATTTGTGTGTTGCGACCTTGCGCATATTGCCAAAATTTATGTTATGAACACATTGAACAAAAGTTAGAAGAACCTGCCTGTGGAAGAATGTTGTGTAAGCATTTTCTATGTAACTCTTCATTGCGTCAAATGCCATGTAGAGCGTGCGATAGCGCACCACCTGTAAGGCTGCCTATGCCCCCTATAACTTTTGGGAGTCTGAAAGATAGAATTGAATAATATTGGTGAAACGTTTCTTAGATTACGCGTCGATCCCAACAGCATGTCACGTCAAATGACAAAAAATTTCAAATTTAGGCCTTTTCACTCTACATCTACTTCTTCGCAAGCTTGTTTCCCATCTTTCCAATGAAATTCAGCATTCGAAACCGAAAGGATGGCTTGTACGGCTGACATTCAGGAATAGGGAGTGGCCTTCCAACGCCGTAGAAATATCCAAACGCACCTCCCAATCCACCGGTATTGCCCTGTCGTCTATCCACTGTATAAAATCCAAATTCTTTCACCAGTCCATCGGCATTAAAGTCCATGTGCATGAGTTGAGGAGGAAGGGTCAAAATTCCGCCATCCTTGGTGTCCTTTGGCTGAGCTCCCATGAATGGTGCGACATGTTTCGCCACCTGTCGGGTGAAGAACCATACTCGATTGAACTGGATGGGATCTACCACGAAACCAAAGTAATTTTGTTCAATATCAAACGATTCCGTGAGCTTGAATCCCCCGAGTGCCTTGAGGTAGTCTTGTTTCGGAATCGGTCCCACCACGGCGGCGACAAATTCAAAGTCATCGGCTAGACAATTTCCATCATCTTTCGTTCCAAGTTCAATTGGAGACGAGAGAACCTCTTTCGCGCGACTGATGAGAGCATCGGGTGCAATTGGGAAGTTTGATTTGGCAAATGCTTTTGTAATGTCAACCTCCCCGGGGATGAGGAGGCTGCTGCTCGCATCAACAACAACTAGTTTCTGCATTGTCGGCGCGACGGCATCGCTGGTGGTGATGGATGATGGAGTAGTAGTACTCAAAGCAGCAACGCTGATACCATGAGCAATGGCGACTAGACCGACTGTGAAAGAGAAAGATTTCATCGTCTCGTTGATTTGCACAGAGATGTTGTGTCTGATAAGGCGTTGTCGATCGATGCCCCCGAACGAGAGATATTTGTCGCCTTTTGCTCGTCATTTTCATTATTTCAACGATGAGCTGGCGGTGCTCGATCGTCGGGGCCGAATGATGCACACAGAGATGCGCACCGTCAGCGTGTGTCATGTTCCCGCCAAAAGCTAAAATAATGAGAAGATCTGTCACAGCTAATTCTGGAAATATCCTATTTCCGGAAATAAGGCCGATCCTTATACAACTCCGCAGATACGAAATCCATTTTTGTGCTTTTCTCGTCGGCCATCCCCGTATGTAGGATTTGTACTGATTCCTATTCCGCGATGGGAAATATCGCAGAATAAACAAACCCCAATGTATTTCAAGCCGGAAAGAGGAACGAGGCGGGAGCTGGAGCGAGCAGGCGAGCAGAGAGCAGAGAGCGAGAGCAGAGTACTAATTAATTATTGATCTGATTGAACCATGATGACGGCGTTGGCCAATCGAGCGGAGATGCATGCTCAGATTCAGTCGGCGCTGCAATACATTTCATCGCCATCATCGCTGCCGGGAGTGGTGCAACAAGCCCAGGATGCACTCTTGCGTTGGGAAAATGAGATACCCGATGCCTACGTCGTTGTGCTCACTTCGTTGGTGGGAGTAACATCGTTCGATCTCGGTGAGCACACCACTACTTCGGCGGCGACAGTGCGACTGGCTGCAATACTGTCACTAAAGGCAGCAATCGTGCGACGATGGAAAGATAGAGGCCGGGGATCGGTGCAACAGAATTCATTATTGGGCGAGGATGTCAAAACATTCCTTCGGCAGTCGATGCTAAATTTACTAATTTCTGGAGCAGTTGATGGGAAAATAATATTGGTAACGAAAAACGCATTCAATCCAAATGAAATAACAAGCAAACAAGTCGAACTTATACAAGATCGATCACTTCAGGTGAATGTTGCTGCTCTCTTGTCCAAGATAGCACGGATGGATCTTCCATTACAATTTCATGATCTGATACCAACGTTGATTGATGGGGTGAGATTTTCTCGACAGATGGCTACTCAACTTCAGCAGCACCTTGATGCAACGCAAGAAGGGACACAGCAGCATCAGCTTTACCATGACCAGATTACGGTTTTTCGAGCTATCCAGTACAATTCAATGAACTGCTTGGAGAATATCCTTGCAGAACTATCGACACAACGATTGTTGGTTGATAAAAAGTTCAGACACTCAATTGCCTTACAATATTTGAATTCTATCGTTGAGTCTGGATTGATTCCTTCCATTCAAGATTTGGAGACACTGTTTAACAACAAAAATGAATCGTCGATTGGGATGAGAGAGGCAGTGCAGTATGCAACAGTGTCATCACGTGTAGTGTCCCAAATGACGACCAACGCCTTCTTAAAATTATCGGCAGAGCAAAGTCTTCTTGTCGACCAGATACTTGAATTGATCCATTCTTTTCTCTCTCGGTGGCTTTCTCAGTCCTCAAAGGGGGTGAAACTCCAGTGCGAACATTTCGACGAGCTCCTTCATGTGCACTGTGACCTCATTGTATCTTTACAAAGGACGCATCCTGATGAATTCGTTAGATATATGACACCATTCCTTACCTTGTTTCACCAATCCCTGATTTGCTCAGTGTGCAATGAGAAGGGTGCAAGTATTTCACTGTCGGATCCACTTATGATAGCATATCTAACTTTCATGACCAATGTGGCTGGTGCAACCTATTCGGAATTAGAAACTGCCAACAAAGAGCTGACTTACTTCTTTACTCCCTCACTTGTCATGCCTTTAGCTCGAACTCTAGTTGAATTAATGTCAATTCACATGTACCCTTGTGAGGACGAAAACAACTGCAAAATAATTGATAGAGGTCCACAATGGCAGGATGATCCTGAAGATTTTTATCACTATGAAATTCAACGATCAAGTGACAATGATGTGGGATCTGCGAGTCAAAATGTATTCCTTACTTTGATTGAGTCCCCCCTTTCTGGACGGTACTTGATTCCTTGGTTGATGGAACTGATTGCGAATATTTCATCGCAAAGATTAGCTGCAGAGATTGAGGGGGGCATTTCTTTAGGAATTGATCCTCAGGTTATTGTGTCTGCATTACCATTGGGCACTCCATCGATTCAATGTGTCGAAGATTTTATCAGTCCAGAAATCTATCTGATTTGTCAATGGGATGCAATATTCACAGCTGTGGGTTTGACAGGGTGCACCTTGGAGCGTCATGGATTCAATTTTCGGTCATGGTGCGAAGCATCTCTTGCTCCCTTACTGCAGTTGTTAGTTCGGCATTCATCTCGACAGGTATGGCAAAGTAGTTGTGCCGTTTATCAAACCGTGTGTTGCAGTATGACTCAACTTATCGTCCTTCGTTTCTCTCAGCACATGTATCTGCCCATTCTTCGGAGGAGAATAATTTGGCTTCTCTCGTGCAACGCTCATCAAGTATCAATATCATCGTCACTGTTTGATTTGTTAGCTTCCCTACTCTCTAATGCAGTCGAGAATGACGTGTGCGTTCGACTCACTACTGTTCAAGCCCTTGACGCCCTTCTTCCGCAGTGTGAAAGTGATACTTCGGTACTACGTTCCATTGTTGAGCCTGCAGCCACTGCATTGTACCAGCTCACGAATGATTGCAATGAGGTAGTGTCTCGAACATCCTGTCTTGAACTCCTCTCTAATCTCATTACTTACATTGGCGTTAGCGGGGCAACACTTTCAAATGAAATCCTAGATTCTATTGTCACACCTCTTCCGTCCATTTGGGAAAACGCAATTGGTCAGAACCTGATATTTAGGCGGAACATTATAAACATACTTTCGTGCATCGCTTCCTTGCTAAGCTCGACCCAGCTAGCAGTTCTGCATCCAATTGCATTACGAATGATAGATGATTGCATTGCAAAAGAAGAAAACATGTTTCTAATAAGCGGAGCATTGAAGTGCTGGTGGCTGTTTCTTCGATTATCACCAACGTATAGTGAACTCCTGGCGAGGTTGTTCTTTCGTGTTGAAGGTATCAGCAAAGATTTTGACCATATTATGTGAGTAGTTCCTCGCATGAGAAACTGATTGTTTCAACCACTCGTTTCTAATATTGCTCTGTCCAGGATATTGATGAGGATTACAGAGCACTACATAATTCTTGGAGGAGGAACATTTCTCAACGATCATTCGAACACTATTCAACAGATCCTCAGAAATGTTATTGGGGAAGTACGTCCTCGTGGAACGGCATACATTTTTCTTGTCGTCGAAGCTCTACTTCGCTTGTTTCCATTAGAGGGTGGGATACTACTGCGTGACTGTGGGGTCCTGAATACCTTCATCAATGCTTGCGCGCTGTCTTATTTCGAAGATGACAAGTGTGAGCCTGATCGAGTTATCGTCCTTTATCTAACGGCGTTGTCAAGGGTATTCTTGGCATCGCCCTCAACACTGCATAGTTTGCTTCCAACGATACTCCCATCAGGCGCTATTTTTGGTGAGGAAGAATGGATAAGTTTGTACCTCCTCAAGTTTCAAGTAGCGGGAAACGGAGCTCATGGGTTGCTCTTTCAGAAGTTGTGGGCAGTTCTCCTCCTCTCGGTGTACCCATCACCGTTCACCATCAAAAAATCGAATCAGATTTTCGACAAGCTACTTTACGTGCTGAGGAACTTGAGTCCAAATGGCTCAAATGTTCTTTCCTATGAAGTTGCATGCGACGATGAGGAAGACTATGATATCTCACATACCGGTGCAGAGGCGTTTGAAAGAGCCATGCAAGAACAGCGGACGAAGGTAAATAATCTTAACAACTTTCCTCTTGTCACTCTTTCACGTTTGAATCATTTGAGCGTCTGACACTGATTGCGAACCTTTGCGAACGTACAGGATATTGCGATAACATTGTCACTCCACGACGCTCTTTCGACTAAAGTTAAGAAACTTGAAAAGAATTCATTTCAGATCATTGCCGAAGAAACAGTACAACAACTACAGAAACTTCTGCTTGAATGAATAAGTGACTATTCTATTTGCCTTTCTACCGTCGGGGTAGCGTCATTATCATTCTTAAATGTGCCACCGGTTTGTAATATATCTACATTATCCTGGTCCGGCGGTGCTTCAGCAGCCCAGACCTCTTGACTGTTGATATCCTGATCGCCTGTTCTTTTCTTTGATTGATATCCACTACCTTTAATTTTCTCTTTTGTTGTGTCTGTTGAACGACAACAGTACATTCCACTTCGACACCGCATTCATCGTCTCGGCCCTCCCTGGAAATCCAACGTTCATTTTTTCGAGTTGGACTATTCTTCACATGCATTTCCTTCCAAACATCATCATTGGTCGGGACGGATGATGACGACGTCGATATATTTTCCTGTAACAGTAGATCCCTTGTTTTCTTCTTTCCCTCGAGATCTCCAATCCTCCGAACACTCGGTCGCACATTCACCTTATTTCTTTTGTTGGACTCCGGTACCATGGCCATTCCCAACGTCCTTTTTCTGATACGCTCCGCCTCCTCCTCTTCCCAAACTCTCATACACCACGACTCTGCCCAGGATACCCACGAACGGGCAAAACGCTTTTTGAGACCGCGACGGATCTTGTCATCAATGGTGGGGATCGATGGTGATCGCGAGAAGGAAAGTGTTGATGAAGGATGGGTATTACTGCTAGAATCAACAAGCTCCATTTGTATCCTCATTGACATTCCTCGGGTAAATTTTGACGACGGAACGGAAGAGGATAAGGAGCCATCATGTCGTGCTTGGACGGGGTTGGCGGTACTACTACTTCTCTTCGCGAGACCCTCTGAATTCCGGGTCACTTCGGACTTATCCAATATCATTCGTCTCATGGATATTGTCGATGGTGCTCTGGATAATTCCGATGGGATATTTTTCACTTTCATGTTGCCGCGTGACGAGCAGTAGGCCAAGACATCTCCTTCTTCTCCTTGCCCCGGTCGTTTTACAGCGGACACCCTCCCCTCCGGATGACTTACGGCGGGGGGAGCCACCGCCAAAGACACATCTGCAACAGTCTTCTTCGAAGAAGAAAAGTCAGTCGCACTTGACGCATTCTTGGCCCTGATGGCAGATAGGAGAGATGCCCCAATCTTGGATGGTTCCTCGTTGATGATGCAATTGGAATTGCACATGCTGCTCGTGCGCCAACTACTACCTGCGTCGCGGGCACCGCTGCCACACAATCCGTCGGGGGGCAATAGCAGCGGATGGCTAAACCACGAGTATATATTCTCTTGACAAGACTCTTGACTCGAAGTATGTTGGTGGTTGCTCGTCTTCGTCGTGGCACCTGCGACCGCTCGGTGGATCGATGCGGTCGGTGCGTCGCGCCAGTGATCCGCAGCTCCGTCTACCCCCTCATCGCATTCCTTCATGATGATGGATACATTCACCGTACTCCCCTTGACAACGTGGGACATGAAATATTGACTCAATCCCCCCGTCCCCAGCAATTTTTTCCCCACGCTACTGCTGCTACTTCCCCCCCCACTAGTGCTATTATTATTGGTGGACGATGCAATGGAAGACGACGACGACGACGATGCGGGGGGTGGTGACGACGAAGAATTGTGGAAATCAAATGAGAATTCGCAGTGCAGTACCCACGTCATGTTATTGGGATTCTTAATGAGCGTCTGAACAATGGTAACTGCCAACGGAATGATATTATTTGAGGAAGTATTGCTCGATGGACCATTGGATGGTGAGACTACTACTAGTGGATTCGAACTTGACCCTGGAGATATTTTAGTTTGGTAGGTAATTGTTCGCTGTGACGATGTTGTTTCCAATCCATGAAACTCTTCTTTCTCGCAAAGAATTGTATTGTAGTTGTTGTTGTTTGTGGAATGTTTCTTCGTCTTCCAAGGTGTCACTACCACATTTTCGTCTCCGTATGATTCATGAAATAATTGAAATGAGTGTGGGGCATTGTCGGCTAAGAAAAGTGCATAAAAATCTTGTAGGGAGGAAGATGTCGAGGAAGAGGATGGTAATGTATTGAAACGGAGATGGGGTAATATCACCGTCTCTTGTCCATGATGGAGGTCGGAAGTAGCAGGTCGGAAAAGAGGGGAGGAATGGCTGCAGCTGCTGCTGCCACTACCGAAGGAGCGAAGTATTATTGGCTGCGAAGTATCCAATTTTAACGAAGTTTTTTGCTGCTGCAGATTCTGCTGCAGTTTGTACCGCTGCTGTCCCCAGTCATCGTCCTCTTGCACGGAACATTCACCCCGAGTCGGTGACATCATTCTCATGCTGCTGCTGCTGTTGTTGTTGGTGGTGGTGTCGGTAGTATCAATTGAACAGATATTTAATGCCGCATCAATAAAAGTGCACAATGCATTATTTTGGCAAGGTGAAGGCTGTTCAGCGTGTGAGCCAGGGTTAGTCGCAGTACTAACTACTGGGATTGTAATTGGTGCAACCTTGCTTGGCATTCTGAACTTGTTGTTGTTGAAGGTATCCGTGCGATGATTGTGGTCAGCAATCAGATAACAAAAGAAGTTGTTGATATGAATATCATCATCGTGGAAGATGTTGCTGATTTGTGATGTGATAATGATGGTTCACTTTTTTTACCATTTATGATTTCAATGATCCTTGACCTTCCTTGACTCTCTCCCAGCAGAATCAAAAAATAGGCACGCGATTCGATTGGACAAGGGTGGTTTCCCTCGTCTTCTCTTTTCTCTTTTTGAGGAAAGGACATCCAAGCAAGGTAATTAGTATGACTTGTGTATCTCTTGTTGGATTTCTCATTTTCGTCCCAAGGACAAGGACAACAGTTCTACAGAGTAGTTGGACAAGCTTTCACCTTTTACCTTTTCACGCAGAGTTGAAACAATTTAAATTAGCCTTTTAAAATGAATAGGACTCCAGCCTTCAGGAGAAAATAAATCAATTTACACACTCCTACTTCTGTATTTTGAACTTCTCCTCCAACGGTTGCTGGTGAGGGTTGATGCTATCTGCTAATTATTTCTCAAAAAGTTGTGCAACAAAAACAACATCATCTTTTATCTTTTCCTTTTCACGCAGTCAACAACATGATGTTGGTAAAAGAAAAAAGATGATGATTGCAAGGCTAAAACATTATTAAGTAGTATCTACTGGTTGCGAAAGAAATTGAATTTTGAAGTATCGTAATGATTAGTAATGATGTCGGAAGTATATTACTGGGGATCTATCTACCACAACCCCTGCAAGACAAAATTGAACTTCTGAATAAATTGCAGTTTTCGATACGAATTGCCAGAGCTGACTTTTGAATTACATAACAATTTAATAGTTATTATGACGGACTCACTAATTAGTTGTAAACGAACTTCTAAGTTTCAGCTGTGCATCCAAAATTGTCCAAAATTGACTCCTATACATACGATTGTATCGCAAATCTCACTTTTTTCCAAACGCTAATTGCGCACGGATATCTGCAATATCCTTTTCCATTTCACGCTGAAAGACGTGATCGGGCGTCAGGTTATTCGTACTGTATATCTCGCATGCTCTTTTCATGTAAATGTCTGCAGTGGAATAATCCTTTAAGCTTGACACCAACCTACCGATTTTGTGCATGATTCTGCCCACGTCCAAGTGAGAATCGCCCGAAATTGCCTTCCGGATCTTCAACGCTTCTTCGTAGGTTTTGATTGCGCCGTTGACATTCTTTTGCTTTTCATATGCATCCGCAAGACACGACAGTGTGAATGCTACCGTGAGATTCTCGTTGCCATACCTTATCTTTTGCATGTCCACCACTTGTTTGAAGAACGATGCACCATCTGAATAGTTCCCTCGACTGCATTCGATAGTGGCTATATTGTGAAGAGTCACCGCCACTTCTGGATGAGACAAACCCAGAAGAGTGGTTTCCATTCCGAGTACCTCTTGATAGATGTTGAATGCCTCGTCAAGATCGCCAGTTTCCATGTGCAAGTTCCCAATGTTTCCCATGATGGCGGCGATTATGCCGTGCTGTCTACCCAATACCTGCTTCATTCCACGAAGTGATGCATTGTACGCGGAAAGGGCTGCATCGTATCGATGACACCGCCGGTGGAGTTGTCCAATTTGGTGCAAGGTCGAGGCGATATCAAAGTATGCTTCTTTTTCCCCCTGCTTTGACTGCAAGGTAACGCTCGCATCTGATGGGGGCAAACATAACCCATCGTAGTAGAATGATGAAGTCGCATCAACTCCTTCTAATGCAATATCGTCGGACGAAGCCCATTTATCGAACCGTTTTTCGAGAAAGACCTCCATTTCTCCCTTTTCATTCTCCGTATCTTTGTCTCCGGTGTTGCCAATAGCAGAAGTAGTACCAGACTTGCCAAGCTTTCCTCTAGTTTCTGTGGTTGACGATGTCGACTCCATCCGCACTTCTTCTAGTAAAAATAAGCTATCAACATTCCGATTGTCAAAATTGTCAAGCCAAGCATCCTCACCCCCCTTTACTGTAATCGAAGCACCAAAGATCGAGTGAGGTGCTGCCTTACGCAGAAAAGTGCCAACATTTGAACCGACCTTGCTAGTCATGGTGCCCCCACCACCACCGCCACCACCTTTACGTTCGCTGGATACCGTTGTGGATTCCTCTGTCTTTCCATCAATACACTTTACCGCATATCGAAGACTGGCGTGATACAGTACCAATGCTTTATCTTCCTTTCCCTTCTGTTCCAATATCATACCCATGTCACGAAGTGTCACGCTGTGATTGTGATGGTAAGGTAGATCATAAAGAGAAAAAATGTGTTGATAACAACATGAGAATGTGCAAACACAAAATGGGCAACGAATGAGCTGACACGCAAAATAATCATCATACCTCGTGGTCAACGGATTCCGATTCCGAAACTCCACAACATTCCTTCCCTTTCCACCATTCTCATCCTGCCGTCCATTCAAACTCAATTCATACAATCTCATGGCCTCATCATAATCCAATCGTTTCATCTGCACTCCACCCATCATATTCAATAACACCGCCAAACTGGGATGATTCACACCCAATGCGTCACGTCGCATACGGTAGGCAATGGTGTACATTCGCAGTGCCTTGACTAATTGATTCGCATCTTCGTGCTGTATTCCCATTTGTACAATGTTAGAGGAGTTGGAGAGGGTAACCTGTGCGTGATGGACGTCGTTTAATGATTTGAGAATGTGGGAAGTAAGTGGATCGTCGTCGGCGTTGTTGTTGGTATCAGAATATCCAGACGGAGCCGAGGACGTTATTTCTTTTAGGGCAAGGAGGTAATATCTCATGGCAAGTTGGTATCGAAACGACTGTTTGTGGGCATAACGGGCCTTTTTGAGGAGGGAGGCGACATTGGTGTCGTTATATTTTGTGGCTCGGAACAGAGGGTTACGAGGATGACGAAATCTACGACGACGACATCGACTGCTAGTATGATCGTTGGTACCACCAACACCGATGCGTTTTGGGGAAGAACTGTTTCCATTGAAACTCAACGAGGACTGGATGTTGGCATCGTTGCTTTCGCTGTTGTTGTCACTGTTTTCGCTGTTGAGACATGATAATTTTGAAGACTGCTCCACACCATGATCCCGCGGATTACGATCAGCACTACCACTTATATCAACATTTCCACTATTCAAGAATGAGCTAATCCGCCGAAAGGGCGTTGGTTCCAACATTTTCTGAATGTAGGCATCTTCTTGATCGTCACCAAAGATAAGATTATCGTTTCTTACACCATGATTATTCCCTTTGATTGATGGTGGTTTCAAGTTTGAAGTCGACTTCTTGAGCAATATGGGTGGAGGAGCAGCGCTGCCGCCATTCTGTTCGCCGCCGTTGCTGTTGGTCCGTATAATTAGCTTTTTGAACTTATCTTGGAGGGTGGGCAATTGTTGATTCGAGCTATTTTTCTGAATTTGATTGCCTGAAAAGTATGTGCTCTTATTGGAATAATTTGACTTTTCATAGCAGTCATTCATGGTGTTGTTGTCGTTGTCGTTGTTGTTGTTTCTATTATCGCTGACATTTAATAATGATGATGACGACGATGATGATGCACCACGCTCTGTTGAAGAAGAAGAAGGTGCCAAATTAAACCTCACCCGGTTGGTATTGTGGACGCGAAAAAAGGACAGAAGTGGATCGTCGTCGTCGTCGTCGTCGTCGTCGCAATCTTCACGGTAATCAATGTCGTCATAGGTTGCTGTTGCTGCTGCATCTCCGTTTCCAACACTTTTGCTCAACGGCGCTCTGCTGCGACTACTAATTCCCCCGCGGAATGGAATGGAGCTCATGGTGATGGCAGTGGATAGTGGCGACAATGAAGAGAATATCTGGTATCAATTATCGTTACTCAGTCCGTCAGTCAGCCATCATCATCGTCGTCGTCATCATCATCGTCTTCTTCGTCATTTCGTTTGGAAGGACGCTCATGGTCAAATAATGGTACGATATGGTAGTACGTGGTACTCTAGAGTACCTTGTCGGTCGGCAATTGGTGGGGCCCCGCAGCCGGCGGGCGGGCAAACGTCCGTCTGTCCATCATCAGTCAGGACGTGTCGTCTGTCTGGGTCAGTGTGCTTCCACGGGGCACTCGGTCTGTGGCTGTGGCAAAAAATAATAGGGAGCTACAAGTCAAAAATCACTTTCCGGATCAGGATTTACCCAACCGAGTGTCATTTTCAAAGTCCTAGAGCTCAGTAAATTTAACGAATTTCATTAAACTGAGTTACCACAATGAAGTATTAGTCTTTAACTATCTACACCTTGCTCCGTTTGTTTCTAGTTCCATTGGACGTCATTTTCCGAAGCGCTATTGGAGACCGTCTTTCGAGTGGATTTTTCAAAAAATTACGCTGCACAGTTTCCGGCTCACACGCACAAAATCGCTTTTTTAGCTAACAAAAAATTTACCCAACCCGTAATCGTAACCGTTCTCCGTCAAACGAGCCCGAAAATCAATTCTGAAAGATGCATCGGATGGACCATGTGCTACCGATTAAACGTACTAAGAACGTTTCAGAGTTCTCGGGGGCCCGCCACGGCGAAATCGGCCATTCGATCGGAGGAGCGATCGCAGCCTCTCGCGACGGAAGGTTTCAATTTTTTAAACTTTGGGTAAATCAGGCTGGGTAAATTGAAATCATTCGATTTTCATGACCGTCATCCTAGTATCGTTAATGCTCTACAAATAATGGGTCGATTTTATCGTCGCTGATGTTATTGTGCCGAGCACTCGCAGGACAATGCCGAGCCCGATTTTCAGCTTCTCGAACGGATGAGAACCGATTGAAATCGGACCGTAAAGGCTGTGATCCGGAAACTGTGTCAAAAAAGCTCTAGGCCGGAAAGTGATTTTTGACTTGTACCTATGATGACAGACAGACAGACACAAAGAATGGCGGGAGAGACCTCTGGTCTGTCTGCCCCCGCTGTCAGAGCCACGCACAAAAGCCAAAAGCAGAATCAACAATGCAATGCCAAACAACAAACAACAAACAACAACAAAAACGATAAACGAAAACGAATGAAAGCAACATCGTCCTCTGAAGTCCAACTCATCGTCATTACCACTAGAGAGAGAGGTATTGTATCTACTTATTATCAACGGCTCGTTGCTCAAACGATATAATTGAACAGTCCATCGCATTCTGCATCACCAAATTTCAAAAAAAGTGATTTCGAAAAACGGCCTCTTCAAAATCACTTGGACAAAATCCATACGCAGAAGAAGGGACTGCGAACGCTTCCACTATTTTAACAAATTCATAATATTATACCATCCATAATCTAACACAAGACTATAATATCATCACCATCGTTATTCATCATGGCCACTACTCGAATTGCAATGACATCTTCTTTACCTGCTGCAACATCACGTCCGTCCAACGGCGAAACTTTGCAAGAACGAAGCAAGGGGAAAGATGTGCGAATTTCAAATATTGTCGCGGCCAAGGTGGGTGGTAGATTTAGTTGTTGTTGTTGTTGTTGCTTACTTTGTAATTCGTTGTCTTCTTAGTATGCATTAGCATAGTAGTATGCATGCTGGCTGCAGGTAGAGGTGTAATCTGTTGTGTTGGTGAATGAAATGTCAGTGCGGCCGGGCGGGTGGTGTTGGAATTGAATTCTCTCCCACACACATCATATTATAATGCTCTGATTTACCCCCTCTCACTCTCTCCCCCTCCCATACACTCCTTTCCTTCATTTCCATTTTTACATTCTCTACTACTTCTTGTACGACAGGCCGTCGCTGCCGCCATCCGCACCTCCCTTGGACCACGTGGCATGGACAAACTAATGCAACTCCCCAATGG
>JALLAX010000171.1:0-17372 GCA_036939555.1 Discostella stelligeroides
AACAATTGAGTGGCGAACTTTCAAGTAAATCTGCCGAGTCCTTCGCGATTTGAAATAAGTTTGGATAAGCATTGCAGACCTGTGCATTGCTAATGCCATGATGTTCGAAGAATAGAGATGACTTGAACTTTTAGCCTTCGACGTGAACGATGTAATTAGGAGATGATTTTGGGACCTACTCTGGTAACTCGCATCAGAATATAGATGCCAATTCTTCTGTATTTTTTTAGCAGAACTGTGCAAAAGAGTGAATAGCCGCCGGACGTACAAGCCACGCGCAATCGCCTGCATGCAACAAACAGCTTTGTATTCTGTCGACAGAGGGTGAAGGGACTTGCCGAGTTTGAATCCGGATAAGTGATGCAAATGACTATTTTCTCTTCCCATGATAGGAAGATGCTGAAGCACATTTTCATATCTTTCACAGCGATTCCCACGCTGCTTCCTCCACAGCTTCTGAATTGACGAAGCGCTTAAATTAGCTTTCAGGAAACTGATTCTGAGGGGATACATCCTCACAAAACATTGAATCACTAGCACTGAGCGCAACTGACATTTTCTTTGACAAAGCAACGAACTGAATTTTTTCTTGCACATCGACGAACGAAGAAGTGCTTGGATTTTAGTCGCTGCGAGCATCTCGGTATTCGATCTCACCTGATGCGCCTCTTCTGCGGCCGCTCTCCTCAGCGAAAGTTCTCTCTGACATTTCCAAGATCTGACAACTGATTGAATAGTTGTAGATGCTGCTGCTGCTCGTTGTGTCTGTAACGTCTCCTCGTGGAGCATTTTTCTTAGAAGTAAGTCGATTTGACACTTNTGCTGCTGCTCGTTGTGTCTGTAACGTCTCCTCGTGGAGCATTTTTCTTAGAAGTAAGTCGATTTGACACTTCCGTGACCTGAACACAGACTGAATCAAGGTTGCAGCGCGAGCATGAATCCTCTCGCTCTCAAACAACCTCTGCCGGCACATCCGAGACCGAACCAAAGCTTGTACCAAGGTCGCGGCTGCGGCTGCGGAAGAATGTCTTGCCGTAAGTTCCAATTCATACTTGCACTTCAAATCTTGCGACAAGCTGGGGAGCACACGGTAGTAGTATTCTCGAAAGCATCTCTGAATTCTAGTCGCGTTCGAGAAGGCAACGACAATTTTCCTTCTGCAACTCCATGAGCGGAACGACGCTTGCATTTTCGTCGCTGCAAGAGCATGTCTCAACCTCCTCTGGCGGAATGATGTCTGCATAAATGCGGCAACGGTGGATTTGGCGACTGTTTCCCTTCGGCGTCGAACTAATGTGTGCCTCCTGTAGATCCACAAGCGCACATGGGCTTGTATCTTTTTAGCTGCCGTTGAATTTGTCCACTGCCTTTGCCGAATACGGTTTCCAACACATGCTTCGATTATAGACCCGGCGGTATATTCACTGTGCAGTTGCAATTTGCCATCTTTGGCTTCCTTCATTGCTATCAGTGCTCGTGTGCATTTCCGTGAACGGACTACGGCCTGGATAGTGGTCGCAGCAGACAACTCGTGGTGTCGCCTAAGTTCCATGGCATATATTTGCTTCATTTCGGTCTTGCTTACATTATGGCTGCAATAATTTTTATAGCACCTTTGAATCTTTGTAGCGTATTTGGTCGATATCAGATATTCCCTCTCGCACATCCAAGATCGAATACGAGATTGTATCGTCATTGATGCACGAAAAAGCAACATGAGATCTTGCTCAGATGCAGTTAGCTTTGTTTGTAGCAAGGTTCTTTGCCAAAGAAACCTCCGAACATACGCCTGAATGGTCACAGCCGCATGTGTTGATTTAAGAAAGATACACCGTCTGGAGGGTTATCGAAGCTGTGATCTCATGCTGTTTCAACAAATCAGCAGCATATTGCGACCGCATCAAAGAGATACAATGTACCTGAGAGCGCTGGAATTCTCGATAGGACCTTTGAATTGTCACTGCGTATTTCGTTGTCTCTGAAATGCTCTTGCGACAGCTCCATGATCGAACCATAGCTTGAATTGACGTCGCAGCAGTTAACTGCGTCTTGTGCACGACTTGAACTCTTCTTTCAGCGTAGCATCGTTGGCATTGAAATGACCTGATAGTGGCTTGAATTTTTGTAGCAGCAGACGCTGCATTTTGATGCTGCATCTGTCGAAGTCGGACTATTCTTCGTGCAAGCTCTCGACGACTCATCCACGAGCGCATGGCTGACTGAAGCGTAGTTACAGCGGCAGACCTCCTCTTCAGATCACCGGTTTGAGAGAGCAGAAACCTCCGAACATACGCCTGAATGGTCACAGCCGCATGTGTTGATTTAAGAAGCTCAAACTGGCATGATTCTACTTTCATTGCCAATAGTTTACGTTGGCATGCCCAAGATCGATACACCGTCTGGAGGGTTATCGAAGCTGTGATCTCATGCTGTTTCAACAAATCAGCAGCATATTGCGACCGCATCAAAGAGATACAATGTACCTGAGAGCGCTGGAATTCTCGATAGGACCTTTGAATTGTCACTGCGTATTTCGTTGTCTCTGAAATGCTCTTGCGACAGCTCCATGATCGAACCATAGCTTGAATTGATGTCGCAGCAGTTAACTGCGTCTTGTGCACGACTTGAACTCTTCTTTCAGCGTAGCATCGTTGGCATTGAAATGACCTGATAGTGGCTTGAATTTTTGTAGCAGCAGACGCTGCATTTTGATGCTGCATCTGTCGAAGTCGGACTATTCTTCGTGCAAGCTCTCGACGACTCATCCACGAGCGAATGGCTGATTGAAGGGTAGCTGTGGCGGCAAATCTTTTTTCGTTAACATCCTGAAATTGAACGTTCATTCCATTGTTGTCTTTCCAATTTTGACTTGCGTTCTTTATAACGCATGCTGTGTTCGATCGTTGATGTAATCGTAATCTCACTAGAAGGCTTCGAAGATATGCCTGTATTTTGAGTACTGCGATTTGAGTTTTTCGTGCGTGGAACCGAGCCTTACAACCACGAAATCGGGCTTGTATTTGAATCATTCCCCATTTCAATCTATTGAATTTTCTGTTTTCAGTGGCAACGCGAGCCCATCTTTCTATCGTGATCGCAGCGCTAATAATATCGTTGAATGCATTTCTCTGAATATAGCCACGAGATATTGCCTGGAATATTATTAGACCAGAATGAAACGTGTCATATTGTATATTCTGGCTGAGGTCGTTTGTTTGAGGTTGAAAGACTAGCTGCTGACTGCCTTGTTGAGCACCCAGGGAACAGTAGTGAATAACTGAACCGACATTAGTCAACAGGCCAAAACTTCTTCTGACGAGAAACCCACGCGTTACAGCTTGGAAAGAGATAACACCGACTCGAATTGTTATGTATCGTCGTTTTTGTATCTTTGAACGCACCAGACTTTGACACTTAGTTGTGTTTGCAATTATTGCCCTCGGCACACTTCTCATTACTTGCAGTCCATGCGATTTCACCTGAATTGGTACGAAGCCAGCACAGATTTTTGCGAATTTATCTCTGCAAATGAAACGACGTGCATACTTTTGAATATTAACTGCAGCGAAGTGTACATGGTTTTCTTGACTAAGTTGTCTGACAAGCCTGCCTTGTGCTTTCGCTTGATGAAACGCCAAACCTGAATAAAATCGACGACGATCTCTGCACCGAGCACCACGAATTCTAGCTTGCAGTAAGATGAAACCCGTGTTGGCTTTGACATAGAGTTCCATTTGAACTGATGTACGAGTCGATGAATTCAATCTTTTTCTCGCCAGGATACCACGTAGTCTTGCTTGAAGCGAAACAAATCCAGCGCTCAGTTTTGCATACCGCTCCATCTGCAATTCTGATCGGGATTCAGCAAGCAGTCTGCTTCTAACTTGTGCACCGCGAACGCGTGCTTGAAACGCAATAAAACCAGCAGACACTCTTGCATATCGCGTCATTTCTGACGATAATTTGGCTCCGGCGGCATAACGATTCCTCGCACGTTCACCACGGAATCTTGCTTGTAACAAATTGAAACAACGATGTATTCTGGAATACATTGCTATTCGAGCCTCAACATCAGGTGCATTCAATTGCATCACATCACTGCTGTGAAGTTGCTCATCTTTGTATGCCCCGTGCAACTTTTTCTCCAGATATGGGGAATTATCTAACATTCCGAGTGGTCTCCGGTATGATCTGTCCATGTTCTTCAGTGGTTTCATAACACGAATGTGATCCTGAACCTGAATCATAGAACAGTAATAACGGTGGTAATCAGTGCGATAAAGTAACATCCTGATGCATGATTGAATGTCCAAACAAGTTGCTACGTCTCTGTCTGAGCCAATGAGATTGAATTCGCGGAGCATGGAAATGAGCAGCGAAAGGATAGCTGAGTGATACTCTAAATAATTTTGACTCTGCAATAAGTTGTACTGCTGCGTAAGAGCACGGATGTGATGCAGATCATTCTCTTCGTTTGAAGAGGAACTCGACATAGTTTCTCGGATCTTATTGATTGATTGAGTCACTTCAATAGGCAGGGGAAAAGAAGCATTTCTTCTGTCTAGCTTGGCACATTGAAGATGTTGTTTCAAGTTATATTCTCTGACAGAACATTGGATGATTTTTGCTGCCGTGTGGAAGTTGTGACACATTTTCCTCGCGATGAAGCCCCGAACAATACTTTGAATTTTTATCATTCTTTGCTCCAATTCATCATTCATCATGTCTATTCCTTCTGAAATTACTTCGAACATTGAGTCCGCTAGAGCAAAGTCCTGATCGTCAGCCAAGTCATTTAACATGTCGTAACCTTGTTCGCATTCGTCTGCGAGAACGATTGACGGCATGCTACTCAACGACCTACGCCGTTTGGAATCTGTGAGATATTCTGAGTCGTTCAGATTTGATTCGACTTCCACCGAGTCCTCCTCTGTGCGCGTTACGTGGATCATGTATTCCTCGTCACTTGCACAAGATAGAGCATTACTAGATTCCGCTTCCGAAATTTGGGGGCTGTACGGTGCTGCATTTTCAATTTGTGTACCAGTTTTCGATTTCACTTCAAAGACCAGCAATGGGCCAGTTTTGTGATCCTGGCACCGTATTCGGTAATCATGAGCAAAGGTGTCCTGTAGATAATCATTGTCAGGACGAAACCCATCTGCGTCTGATTCTTGAAGACTTTTATTCTCCGTGTGATGTGTTGAGGAGGGATCTATTTCACTTTCTCGTCTCGGTTGCTGGGTGTAGTTAGCCTCGGCGTGGATACTACCTATAGGCGTGTCGCTATCGGATGATGGGTGCTGTTTCTGCTGCTGCTGCTGCTGCCGCTGCAACGGTGAGTGTTGTGGTCGCTGCGGAAATCGATGTGGTGCCAATGCACTGAAAGGTGCCGATACACTGAAAGCAGTATCGATCCTACCTTGCTCATCAGCGATGCTACCAACACTGTCGAAAGGGACCAAATCAATAAGGTCGAGATGTCGTTGTTGGGAGGTTGTCGTTGACGGCGATAGCCAATAGCTAAACAAAGATCTACCCGGCGTAGAAGCAGATGATGAAGGAGGGCGAGACGCTGAAAATGTCGATATCGAAAGGCCGTCGGGAGACCTTGGCCTCATCGTGTCTGGTACACCCTCCCTTTCCACTCCATTTTGCGTCATTCCCATCATCGTTCCAATTCCAGTCATTGCGCCCACTTTATCGACACTCTGCCATCTCCCAGTATTGGCGTCGTAAAAAGCACGGTGTTCTGTAAAGCGGGACGCAGAGAATAAGTCCTCATCCTTCTCAATGTGAATGTTTTTATCACTGAAAAACGAGTCGGACAAGGAACCACGCTTGTAACTGGACAATAAGTATGGGTAATCATTGTGATGGTGGAGGTGATGGTGTGAGATGGGAATCCTACTGGATGGAGTTCCCCGTTCACGCCGAAAAGCCGACTGCTCCTCATGCAAGTGATGATGCGGATACTGTTGGCGATCATAAATTTGATCTCGGTATCTGGACAAAGTCTGCGGATAGTGCATCGAGATGAGGGATTCGGCTGACGCCGCTGCAGGTGGTGATGGTGATTTGAATTCATTGCCCGGTGGTATCAATTGTTCGGGCATGCTATTCGTACTAAACACCCGTTGATACTCTGGTGGACGTAGCAAATGATCATCATTTTGTGACAAATTCGTCGTATCCGGTTTCGGGTATCCGATAAATCCCTCGAATAAGTCTGGTGGATGACGACGATGCTGTTGCAAATCCCGTCGCTCTATACTTTGATTGTACATTCTGCTGATATCTGGTGCTACCCATGGTTGTGGTGGATGTTGCGGTTGATCGTCTATGTACTCTTGGTGTAATGGGAAGTTCCTTGGTTGATAATTTCTAGATCTAACCATGTCGATAGTGTCATCATTGTAGTTATGAAGTGTTCTCATCGTAATATCGCGTCTTGATGGTGACATGAGAGGAGTTGGTTGCGGCAGTGGATGCGAGCGAGGTTCAGGCTGGACACGATGTGATTCGCTTGTCCCACACACATTGTCTTCATCCAAGTAGTAACCGTGCACGTTAGAATGCCACTCTCTTTCGTGATGGAAAAGAGATGGATCATTGATGCTACGTTCTTCCCCACTGTCACGATGGTCAATTCGCTTGGGTGTGGAGTATCCCGCCTTGTCCTTACTGAGTTGTTGTTTTCGTCGCATCCGGCCCCGCCTTCGAATGGTGTCTGTCATCGCAGTCGCCCTCTTCGCTCGATGGGGAGAATTCGACGACATCAATGACATCCTACCAGTCATGTGCGGTGGTGTTCGAAGTGGCATCTTCCGAGGAGAGAGGTAGTTGTCTACTAAAGTCAATGATGTAGAAACCGCAATAATGGAGGGGGTGGCATCCGCACCTGCTAACAAATCCAACTCATTGCGAAATTCGCCGGACGAAGGTCGATGCCGTCTCTGTTGCGGTGGTTGTCCACCCCGTCGATCAGGACTATCGCTACTACTTCCGCTGCTACTAAAATTGCTACTTTCGCTCTCCTTTCGTTTCAATCTACGAGCGCTCGAGTCTCCACTATCAGCACCATTTTTTCCATCGGCGCGAATGCTGTCGATATTTAATTGTCGTCGATGAGGATGACGTCGTGGTGGTCGCCGGCGTGTTCCCCGGCCACCATCTCCACGGCGTCTCATTGATAACGAAAATTCGCTATCATGATCATCCTCTTCTAAAATGTCTTGAACATGCTCCCATCCATAGGCACTGCTGCATGATGTCGTTGTCGGCAAAGTAGTAGTAGTTGGCAGGGGAGTGCGCGGCGGGAGCTGCTGGTGGTGGTCCCTCCGTTTGCTTCCGGCATCGCCTTCTCCGTTGGCTACAGAAGCAGCGATAGCTCTAGTCGGTGGTGGCTCCACTGGCGTAGGTGGCGGTGGAGGTACGGGGCTAACTAGATATGACTCATCTGAGGAGGAGGAAGAAGAGTGCTTATCGGTAGTATGACTTTCGTAGTCGCCGCCCATTGCCATGGTCATGATTGAGTTGAGGCGAGGGAGAGATTTTTGTTGTTATCTCTATTTCTGGCGCGAACGTATCGTACCTCATCGTCTTGGCGCGAACAACGGTCAGGCGTCAGGCAAACCAACACCAACATAAACATTTCCGCTTCCCGAACAACATCAACTCCTTTCATCGCGCTCCGAAGCAACAACAACTGCAATGCCCTTTGTCCACGTGACTTGGCTGCCCAAGGTGCGTTGTCATGCGGAATATTTGCTTGCTGTTAGGGATTCTTGACTATTGACGACATGCGACATGCGGTCCGTCGTCTCAACCCATCTCTCCCACCTCCTGTCGCATAATATTGATTTGATCACAGGCATGCCGTACTGAAAAAGTACGAAAGGAGGTGGCCGCCGCCATAATCAAAGGTGAGTTCTGAGCCCAAGAGTGTTAAAGATTGCACGACCGTCGAGTCGAGTTCGTCGATATTTATTCACTTTGCCATGTTGCTCGCTGGCGAATCCGATTTATGTATCCAATAATTCATTTCAATCCTAATATCACAAACGAAAACAAAAAGCAATCACCAATAATGATGTTGCCAAAGCGGCAGATATACCAACTGAAAATCTAGTTGTTAGGTTCTCGGAAGCGTAAGTTGTCAGTGTGTATTACTTTTATTTACAACATCTCGGCAATAATTCAATTTGTATTGTGATGCATTTATTGCCGATTCTCTCTATAATCGTATCATTCCATGATTTATGTATACTATCGTTACCCCCCGTCTCTCTACTTGATACTGGGGTAGCGTCGATGGGTTCGCACTCCCTCCTGGACACACGTATGAGAATCTCGGGTTATCAAATGAAGAAAACGAAAGCGAGAAAAAGTCTGAATAGAATTTAATGATGTTTTATGATACTCGACAAGTTTCAAAGATTTACAATGAGGTGAACACGCAACAGCACCAAGAGGACAAATGCATGATAGATGATAGCCTATTTATTTTACTCTTTGTGAGCTGAAGGCTGAAGCTGAAGACTGAAGCTGAAGACTACTTCTTGGCTCAATGGGCATCGTCGATCGAGAGCAAGGAAGAAATCATTCTGTTTGCACAAACTATTATTGTCCCTCTCCCTAATTATGTGTTCTTCAGATGATATTCATTCTAGGTTGATTAGATGTGATTGACTGGTTAATGGTTACTACCTGTTACCTGTTGCATCACCTTACGATTTACGATGCACCTCCTCCTAGAAAGAAGAGGTGCCACGTGTCCTTTGGGGTAAGAAAAAAAACCCGATGTCTTCGCTGCCACGAATGAAGGAGTTCGTATGATCCGTTTTTGAGCGATACTTGAGTCTTCCATGACCTGAAACTTCCCTCCACAACATCATCATGATGGACCAACTCGCCCCCACACTCTCCTCCTATCGTACTCCTGCGTGACAGCATTCCGTCAAACAATAACATCATACCATGGCCATTATCCGGAGGAATTCGTTTAATAAAGCGATCTTTTTATTTGTTTTATTGTCCGCATCGAGTTCGAGTCGACCAGCGACTGGATTGTTGATCGAATCAAGCGACAGTGGACGGTCCTCACTCAACCGGCGACGACGACTCACCTACGCTTGCAACTCGAAAACAGACGGTAGCGGAGGCAGGAAACTCATAAATCGGCTGCTACTTCACCCATGCAATAATCAGTCACGTCAATCAGTGTCAACAAATAGTCTATACAACAGCAATACTTATCGAGGTAGCAATACTTTTGTCAATGTAACGCTAGGGATCATCGCCGCAGTTGCTTCTCTATTCGGTCTTCTATTTCTTATTGACAGAGAAACTTTCAGAGATGTCACTGGGGTGAAGGAGCTACCAAAATTCTGCAACTGCGTGAAGCCTAAACTTGATGAAGACGATGACGATAGCAATGATAAGGAAGACGTTCCCTACGAAATGGATAAGTATCTAACGCCAGAAACAGTCGAGTACTTGAAGGATAAAGAAATAGACGACGCCGAGGAACCTAAGCGACGTTTACGCACCATATTCTGGTGTTGTCTTCGAAGTAAGGTTTACAGCGATGCTGACAAGTATCATGTTGCCTCGGTGACCAGCGGTGAGGGAAAAAGTGATTGGTTCATGGAAGTGGTAAACGACATAAAGAATCGATTCGATCGATTCCGGAGACGATTGTGTTGGAGGCCAACAAAGAAGTATAGCGATAGGGATAAATACGAAGTGGAGGGGGGCGAAGAAAATGAAGACGAGGTTAAATATGCAGCTAGCTCATATGAGAGCGCTGGCCCGGACGTGGCACCATGGTGACTGGACATCACAATTATTTGGAAATATCATGGCAAATCTTTTCGGACGATATATCCTTGTAAATTAATGATAGATAGTATGAATAGTAAAATGTAAATTTACGTCCGAGTACAAGACCATTCTTCTATTGTCTCTATCGAAAGCCCAATTCATCTTCGTTCAACGCAGTCTTCATTGCTACCCTCCTGCACTTGTTACCCTTATGCTTGTTGAAAATTCCAACGAGATCACAATTCTCGGCATTTCGTTGAAGGCTGTGCAATAGCCGGACCGAGTCCTCGAGGTCCTTCTTCTCGTAGCCAGTGTAATACTCAAGGGTTTTAGACCAATAGCTCTTAGGTGTTGGTGAATTGAACCGGATAGAGTTGGAAATTTCGAAAAGAGGGGTTGATGAGGTCAAACAGGAAGAAGTGAACTCGCGAATACCTAGCGTGGCGCGAGCAAGGTATACCGCAGCCGCTACGACAAGGCTAGGTTTCTTCAACACTAACTTGTACTCTAGCACTGCCAAATCAAGGAGGTAAAAGACTAGCATCTTCAACAAGACATTGGTCTCGCTGTTCATCCCGTATTGCATCGCATTGTGGTACCTCATGTTAGCATCATTCATGTTACCATCAGGAATCAAGCTCTCCGAAGTTGAACAATGTGCACTGACATAACTCGCTCTCAAAAATCGATACACAAATCGATATGGCGTAGCGTAATTGAAGTTGAACTTGAGAGCATTGCATACTTTTGCCTCCATCTCGAGGACCTCATTCCTCGTGTAGGTTTTGTCGGTAATGTAGACGAAATCATCGGCAGTGGGTGGGATGATTTCGATTAGTTTTGATGCAATGAGGGTGCAGGCACTTGATGCAAGGATAACGAGACGGTATGAGTGCACCTGAATAAAAAGGTATTGAATAATCCACATATTTCGCAAACTCACCATCCTACAAGCTGAATATTCTCAGTTGGTACCAACATATCTCTGCCAATGATGCACTTGCTCGTATCGCTTCCCCTCGTGCCACCATAGGAACAAGCCAGACTTCTATCCACCAACGTTACGCTCAACCAAAAAGTTTCCGAGGATAACTTGTATTCTTCGGTGACCTCCAATAGCCAATCCATGAGTGTCCTCCTCATGTCAACAGTGATGTACGGTTGTCGTTGCATGTAATCGATATGTCTTTCAACAGAAAATGGAAGTATTTGGGTACGAACTCGAGACGATGTACTACGAGGCAGCGAGACGCTTCCTGGCTTTGTGACGGAGGTTTCTGTATTGTTGGATAGAGATGTACCGCCTGAAACCTTAGTACTGGCTTCGATTCCTTTTCGTGTCTGCTGAAGCCACCATCGTTCCGTCTTCCAATCACTCTCATTCACCGTTTTCCCAACATTGTTCCCCGCCAATCCAACGGAACCGTATCGAATCGCACCGTAACTTCCTAAATACGCCTCGGTCATGCTCTCGGAACTATTATGATTGGAATCTATGGCACAGCCACATCTCCTTCGGGAGGAAATCCACGAATATCCCACGTGGGATTGATGGGAGTGGAGGCAGCACGAATGAGGTATGACATCAATGTCAACAACACCCGGTGGTAAGAATGTTACACCATTGTTAGATAATGCCGGTTGGTAGGGTTGTTGCCAAGGATGATGAAACGTCGGTAAAATGGAACTCTTTGTTGATTGAAGCTCGTCATTTATTGGCTGCCATCTCCTGGATTGGTGGAGTGTTTCGAGTCTATCCACGGTTACTACCGATGGCTGCAAAAGAAGCGGAGGGGGGGCTACTTTGCTTTCTCCGGCTGCGTCATCTGTCAAGTTCTCCTCTTTTCTAGTATCAATTCCTTTGGGTGGAGTAGAACAATCCACATCATTATTTGTGCCATCTTTGCTACCATCGATGCATTTCGCTTTTTGAACCGCATTGTTGTTGCTTCCTTTGGAGGATGTGTTTGATATGACGTTGGTATTTTGTTTCACAATGGATTCGGGTGAAGGTGTCACGGACTCCATGATAGTCTGCATTTGTTGTTGTTGTTGCTGATGCTGATGTCTTGTCACCCGGTTGACCATCGTAGTCGTAGTTACATACTTTGTCGCAGAAATGATATCGTAACATACCTTGACACCTTTGTTCTTCTTTGTCCTTTTATTTTCAACATGATTGGCGGACGATTCGTCCTGACTTGGAGGTACGTCAGTGGCCTGTCTTTTAGCCGTTGTAGTTGCCTCTACAATATTTGTTGCAGATGCTATCGCCATCGTGGTTGTTGTTGCTGCTGCTGCTGCTGATGCTGATGCTGATGCTGCTGATGCTGCATTGGCCACCTGGAAATGACGTCCATTCCTGGCCCTTCGATTGCGATCAATGAGTTGGTCATTGACGGATATAGTCGATTTTGTGCGAGTACCGCGCTTCGTAGTTTCATGGCACGATGTTGTATGATCGGTCATGGGTCTGCTGCTGGATGATGACAGATGACTCGTGTCATCATTGGCATTGAAAGCGCCTGGTATTGCTTCTGTTACCGGTGAGTCATCGGATGACACCACGTCTCGAGTTTTCACCGCTATAGTAGCCTGCCGCTGTTTCTCGGGCACTTTATAGTCGAGTAACGTTGTTTGTTTGATTTTGCTCCGTGTACGTTTCGATACGGATGGCAGGGGCAGGACTGGCTTCGTCATTGTCCGGATGGAGTTGGAGAGATACTAAAACTTATTACTAATAGACAGCACGGGTAGACGACATGGAATCATTCAACACAGGATGAGGTTCGATAACATATTATTATGAAGTAGTAGTATGCGTTGTTCTCCATTGAGGAGAGGATTAGCTCGAGCAATGACAATCCCGCCCAACGGTAACAGTGACAACTAACAAAAAACAAAGGAAGTGGCGGGTGGTGGGTGGAGAAGAAGGAAGTGGTTGAACCTGATTCTCCCGCCAAAACAGTGGTAGTAGAGAAAGAGATAAAGCATCAACAAAAACAATGAACAATTGACAACAATTGACACTGGAGCAGTAGCAGTAGCAGTACTAGTAGTATTCGGTAGCACAATCACGATATTACTAGATACTACCTATCCAGGAAGTCAGAACAGCATTGGTGCAAGGGATCTAATACCCAAAATCATAGAATTGTGTGTGTCAATCTCTCTCAATTATATACAATCCACTTTCATTAATAATTAACTTCACAAAAATGACGGTAAGCCTCGAAAGGATTATTTGTTCTCTACTTATGCCTCGCATGGATTTTTATCATCATCGTCATCAGTAACAAAATTAATATTTTCGTATCAACTTCTTCTTCTTCTTCCCCAGAGCACGGCATTACAAATTGGCTACTCCTTTTACTACATGCGTCGTACCAAAAAGGGCCATTCCGCCATTGACGGAGAGGCCACGGCCTCGATTACCGACAAGGATTCTTTCACCGAGGCAGTGAAACTCATTGGAACCTGTCGTACCGTCGAGGAATTTTGGTCCATATACAATTATTTAGTCCGTCCGCACGAGCTTCCGGCCACGACCGACTACCACTTTTTTCGCGAGGGGGTGAAGCCGACGTGGGAGGACCCGTACAATTCCCATGGAGGACGATGGACGATACGCTTACCGAAGCGAGGACTGCTTGGATCTCGATACTGGGAAGAGGTTCTCCTGTCCCTTTTGGGGGGGTTTCCGGATGTACCCGAGGGGGAGATTTGTGGAGCCGTCATATCCGTACGTGGACATGAGGATGTGTTGAGTGTGTGGAATAAAACATCGACGAATCAACGAATTGTGGGACGCATTCGGGATGGATTAAAGAAGTTGTTGCGTCTGCCGGGACATGCGTCCATGCGCTATCATAGTCATCCGCGAAATGAGTGAATAACGTGTATAGGACATGTTGTGTTGCAACGGAAATGGGAGGGGAGGACGGGAGGGGAGAAAATTCATTTCGAAGTGCAATGATTTGAACTTGCTAAATAAGTAATAAATAGTTTGCATTCAATTCGCAGGACGTAGTCTCTACTTCCGTCGGCACCGCACTTCGAGTAAATCCCGAATATTGGCATTGCCATTGTCGTAGGATTGAGCAGTTCTGACGCATAGGCGCAGATGCGAGTACTGTCCAATATCACTGATTGACAATTTCTCACAGGCAGCAGCAAACAAGTCAGTACCTCCACCAACTCCAAAGTAAAACCTCTTTGTTGCCACGAGGCCGACGCCAACATCTACTTTCAAGTGACGCAACATAAAGAAGGCGGTATCTTCACATGACTCGGGTGTGTAAGTTGTCTCTGATGCTAAAATGAGATCCAAACGATTATCATCCACGTCTGACTTCAAAGGTACATTATTCGTAGGCTGATGTCGAGAAACTCCTGGCAATGGCAGTATGCCACTCGCTAACATTTGCGATAGACCCATCCAATCCCCTCCAACAAATATCGACCGTTCTAATAAAGCTTGTTCAATTCGACACTTATCTACTGCCACACCATCATCGTACTGTATACCACAAACATTTAACTGGGCATTGGGTATGGTAGCACGGTGCAGAACAAAGTCATTGAAATCTGAAAATATAACTACCGACGTATCATCACCATCGTCTACCGAAAAAGCAGGTTCCTTTTCCAATCTTCTACGAATTTTCTCCCTTAATATGAGACATCCCGGTAATCCGTGTCCACAACCCAGTTCCAAAGTTGTACCATTTGATTCAATGCATCTCTTCACTGCCATCTGGACAGATATAAAATCCTCGCCCACCATGCTTGCGCATGATGTTGTCGGGTTTGCATCGTCACTAGTCGTCTTCGGTAGCTCACTAATGATACTCGCAAGGAAACGACACAAATCAATCGAGCATTCCCACACCTTCAAGCCACCTTCGTACACCCCCGGAATAAGATCGGTGGTTGTATAAAGTGTGTGTTTTGGAATGACATAATGTAACTTGTCCATGGTAGGACAAATAATAGTCGCCGAAGATGTCAAACTAATGCTTTCGTGACTATGAAAGTTGAGGAGTGGTGCAAACTCCTCGATCTCCGTAACATCACTTGAGGCACAGTTACTATTACTGCTTTTGTTATTTGAAGCGTTGTTTTTGGATAATAATATATTGGACGATGCATTCCAGAATACACATGGATCGACATTCGACTCGGAACGATGCAGTAATTCGGCAATCAATGCATTAGCATCATTCGCATTCCATGCTTTGCCTGAAGAGCGTTTCGACTTGGCTGGATCTATTGTTACTTCTGTTCCTTCTTGTACAGACGGAGCGAAGTCAAACTTGAACGTTGCCATGGTCCATGGTCATACCTTTTCGTCGAAGTATGATGATTTCCTTTCGTACCTTTCAAATCAATCATCGTTTATCGATTATCGACTCCATCAGTCTCCGGTTCCTTTGATATCATCGCCTGATATCGCCAAGTACTTCTTCTCCCCGAATCAGAAAATACTTATCAAGTCCTACGTTCAAAAGCTCCACTGCAACACCGGCCGTAAACAACCACATGCAAATAATAATCCACCGCATGCACAGGACGACCATGACCATGATGCTGTCTGCCACCTCAACTGCGCTCCTCCGCAATCTGCGCCCACTCTCTCGAGCGAGGGGTGCCGCCTTAGTGCAGAAATCCAATAATGCAACTTTTAGTGACATCATCTGCCGTAGCATGTCTGACAAGGCATCCTCCACCACCTCCGCGGTAAGTGAGATTCATTTTTCGGCGGCGGCCAGCGTCGTCGTTTTGTTTACGAACTTCTCATCCTTCGTATTGTTCCTTCTCGTGTNGAAGAAAATCAAGGGGAATAAAAGCTTGTTGCTTCGTCTTCGAAAATAGGGGGGGGGAGGGATTGTTGTATGAAATGAAATCTTGAAATAGACCAGACTCTCAACTCGCAATAATTGATGTATGATAGTTATTATTCGTGTTACTTAATGAAATGAAAAGACATCAACAATAATCCTCCACTATTATTTGCCCAGGACCAATCTGCTTGATTTCTGAGGCTCTGAACAGCCCGTGCGGCACATCACCGCATCAGAACCCTGAAATCTTACCTCGGTTGGTGAGGCCTATTAGAATCATTGACTTGTTACTGAAGTAGTAACTCTCTAGGTTGTTATTTAAATTACCTGGTTTTACTGGTAAATATTTTTTTACTGACTCTGAGGCCCATGCTTACAACATTTTTTTTTTCCTTTGTCGCCAAATCATCTCATCTCGAGAAAAAAAGAATATGGATATCGTGACGTTTTCAACCTTACAACAAATTTTTTTTCTGCTGCCCTTTAGTGGTAAAAGGCGATCATTTAGCGCAAACCTACACATATCTTTCTGTGAACATCTAGTACTATTTTCTATGTCCCTTCCACCTCATGATAATGATGATAGATGATGATGCACTTGACGCCCCTATGCGGTCTTCGTTATCACAGCTTATCAAATAGTGCTCCGTCCTGCTCCGTCCCATTCGCAGCAATCCCCTCTGCTGCTGTTTCTCCCTCTGCCGAACGTTTCGCTGCTCGGCTGATTATTCTCTCTCCACACCATTGACTACTATGACATCACCATCCTTGCGTTTTAGTTCGGTTCGCAACAGATTGAATAATTACAAGACACCGCTGTATGTGGCCACTCGCCGCTCGGAACGTCTCTCGACTCGCAAGATCTCCTACAATATGATATTATTCCGAAATATGTGAGGGATGACGACGGTGTTACGAAAGAACTCAACTTTTCTCCTGGTGAAGAGAATAGCGACAATGCACAACACGCAAAGAGGCCTCGATTGTCTACTGTGAACGAAGGTGGTACTAATAATTCATCTGATACTAATTCCCTTGATTGTGTATCTGTCAAAACGCGAACTACTCCAGGGGAGCATGGATTTCCCAAGTCCGGTGACGATTCGTCAGAGCTACAATGCGCGTCGCTTGAGCTATGTCTGAAGGAAGGAATTGACCTTTGCAACGTCGCGTCAACCTGTATCTGCATCAATTGCAATTTTACTGCTCATAGCGACTGCGCTGATCATTTGTACGTCCAGCGACCCAAGAAGGATGGTTCTGTTGATTATTTCTCAAATTTGTCCATTGAAGGAATAGAACGTGTGAAGAAGTTCAAGGGACATTGCGATGAGATCATGATTTGTCTGTTGTGTATGAAGAATATTGAGACGCGTTTGCGTATTAATGCTGGGGGTGCACCTACGAAGGGGAAAAAGCCATCGTTTGAGAAGAGTACGAAGAAAATTATTGCAGAACTGAGAGGTCTAGCAGTTTTTTGGGCTCTGTCGTTTGTTTACAACTCAGAGCAAACAAAGAATGATGAAAAGAAAAAACGACTCTTGTAACTATTCTACGGTGACGAGAAGAAAAAAGGTAGTGCTCAGCAGTTGAGTGATGGAGACGGACTGTTTCATTCTTTGTACAAAGTAATTGAAGGAACTAATGGCGTGACATAGGCCCATGGTACAATACCCCTTATACCACTTAGGTACAAGGCTGGGG
>JALLAX010000172.1:0-14674 GCA_036939555.1 Discostella stelligeroides
GAATGGGATGGCAGTACCATTCATTCCTGCGACAATATAAACATTATCAACAACAACAACGGCATCGGCATCAGCACCACTGCAATCGTCAATAACCATAGCATTATCAATGATGAAAACGAGGGGAATTATCGTTGTAACCACCAACATCATGACATTATGCTCAGCAATAGTTTCAACAATGATGGTCAGGCGCAGCATCATCATCCTTCGGGCAATAAATTTCAATTACCACGCAACATCAGCAGTAGTAGCAGCAGCCTCCTTCGAAAACGCACCAAACGAATTCATTCCGCAGCAGCAGCATCAAGATCATCGTCATCCTTGTTATCAACCACTTCCAACAACAACAACAACAACAACTCTTCTATTACAACATCTTCCTATTCCAAAAAAATATCATCCTTGTTTGATTCACAAAAACAACAACTTCATCTTCCCAAAACAATAATGAATCGCCGAAATTCCAAGCGTGAAATGGTGATTGCCGAGGCACGTCATCGCGCCTCATTGAGATTGCAACCACCACCATTTGCATCGGAAAGTTTAGTTCGATTGCATGAGTTGAAGGAGGCGAAACACAGATTGAGTTTGAGTAGTGCTCAACAATTATTATTGCAAAATCAATATCAACAACGAGAATGCATCAGTGGTAGTTGTAGTGGTAGTGGTAGTGGTAATGATGTGGTGGTGGAGGAGGAGGGGGGTGGTGACCGATGCAGTGGTAGCACTGGCGGTGGCGGTGGCACTACCACCATTGCTGCTCTGGTTGCTGACGATGACAGTAATTGCAGTAGACACGAACGCAACAGCAGCAGCAGCCTTGTTTCTGCCGCATTATCGTTTAATTCAATCCCTTCGGATAAATCCATCATCTCGAAGTCAAAGTCATGGAAGGAAGCACAAGTAGTAGGAGGAGGATATCTTGGTGGGAACAGTACTAAGGGGATGACATCCTTGGCAGGACGTCATTGTCTCATCTTCTTGGGGGCAACTTTGCTTCATCTGGCAATAATAGTATTGTCTCTGCCGCACTACGACATCATGCGCAGTATGTCTCCTGTCCAACAACAACAACAACAACAACAATATGCATCCTTTCTTTCCACGCCCATCCTCATCATTATCAAATCTATCACCCTAGTGGTACTCCAAGCGATTGCATTACGTTATCTTCTTTCCTCGTCGATAATTTACTCCTTTGATAATATTGATTTTGGTCAATTACTAATGGTTCGGAATATGAATTATGTGAAGAAAATGTTTGTTTCGAAGGTACAGACATATTCGAGCGGGGTTGCGGTAGGTGTGGTTGGGATATCGATTGGGATATCATTGCTGCTTTCATTGGGTAGTACTAGACTAGAACGACCAGATGGTAAAGGTGGGGAAACGAATTTTGTTGATCCATGGTATATTCGTGCCTACGACATATCCATTTTCCTCACCACGAGGCTGGGGGTATTTGTGTTGGCTGCATTACTATTGGGACATATGTTCCTCCCACCACATAAGGTGACGACCAATGATGGGAATGAGAGTTTGCGTACGTTGATGAAGGTGGTGGAAGAGAAGGAGGAGGAGGGAGTGGAGCAGCAGCAGCAGCAGCAGGGCAAGAAGTGGACGCACGGCTCTCGTCATTTACAGAGAGAGCGACTTCGATCTGCGGGGAGTGTTCGCGGCAAGAATGTGGCCGGTGGAGCACTCTCGTGGAGTGTTACTTTCATAATATTTGCTGCGGTCGCGGCTGCTGTTGCGGGTGCTTCTTCGTCCTTCTACCCTGCGTCCTCGCCGAGACACTACACTTTCAGAATGAGAAGAAGGCTGTGCAATCATCCATTTTAGTGGCTGGGTCGGTAAACGCAGATACTTTTCTACCGGTCCATCGCTTCCCCGCTCCCGGCGAAAATTTGACATTGATTCGAAATCAGCATCCGATGGTAGATGTCCCAGGAGTGAGTGACTAGTTTGCGATTATTGCTGGTATTGGCTCGACACTTGTGCAAATTTATCATTTGATGAGAGCATTCTACGAATCTCACTGAATATAATTCTCCTCGTTAGGGAAAGGGATGCAATCAGGCTGTAGCGTGTGCTAAATTACTACCTGCGCAGCATCACGGGGAGAGGAAAACGAGAGTATCCTTCCTGGGACAGTTTGGTAACGATTCGGCCTCGACCGTGCTGCGAGACGCATTAGTCAACAACGATGTTGACATTTCACCTTCGGGTCAGTCCAGGCTCCATCCCTCTGGGAGGGGCTACGTCCTGATCGTACCGGACACGGGAGAGGTGAGTGCGGTGGTTAGCGGGGGGAGCAACGTGTACGGGTGGGAGCATTGGGGTGTATCCGATTGTGATGAGCCCCCGTGTACCATGGTTGACGACAATAAGTCGCCTATTCTATCCGATCAAGAGATTGGAGATGTTGTATCGCCGTATTCGCTGGTTTTATTGCAATGTGAAGTACCCGACTTGGTCAATCTTAGGTTGGCTTGTGCAGCACGTAAATTGGGTATACCAGTACTACTTGATGTCGGCGGTGAAGATCGTACGATGGGACGCGATTTACTGGAGTGTTGCGATTATATAATACCAAATGAGACGGAGTTGGAACGCCTGGCCAAGTCTTTCCAGGATGATCTCGATGAGGATTTAGAGGGTGTGTCACTGAGTGGGATGGCAGGGCAAGAAATTGAAAGTATTCAAGCACAAATTGGATCAAAGCTCAATTTATCAGCCGTACTCAAATCAATACGGACGTTACAGAGGAATGGTGCCAACAATGTGTTGGTTACACTGGGATCGCAAGGGTCGATTTTGATTAAGAAAGACAATCAGATATCTCGTCCTCAGTTACTCTACATGCCAGCATGCAAACTCCCAGCGGAATCGACCGTTGTGGATGAGACAGGCGCAGGAGACTGTTATCGAGCAGGATTTGCCGTGGCCCTATTGGAACACTGCATGGGAAATTCAATGATAAGAGATGAGGAGGCGAATGAGGATTTGGCTGATGAAGTTTTGAAGCAATGCATGAGGTTCGCGAGTGCCGCAGGGGCATTGGCGGTCACAAGGAAGGGAGCAGTCCCTAGTATTCCCTCAAGGATGGAGGTGGATGAACTATTGGCGTCACAGACATTGAAGACTACCGATGAGGTGGATGGTCATTCCTCATTTGAACGCGTCCCTCGCGGAGGCGGGCACAATAATGATGATGAAGATGACTTTCCATTCCTCTTTGGATCGCGTATCAATTCCATGAAAGATCGGGTAGACCTCGTAGACCCCTCCTTACTTCCCCTTTCCACTCCTCAGGACTATTTGCGTCGAATGGCCAATATTCGTGGTATCGGATGCGTGGACTTCAATTTTCCGCAGCATTTTGATGGGTATTGGACTCCCGAGGAGGCCAAGAAGGCATTAGATGATGTCAATCTCGTAGCGGGCGCGGTCTGTTTACGTTATCCGTCAAAGTTTGCAAGAGGGGCAATGAATCATCCTGATGCTGAAATGAGAAGAGAGGCAATAGAAATTACAAAGAAAGCCGCGGAAACAGCGAGGATCCTCGGTTGCAATGAAGTTGTTGTGTGGTCAGCCTACGATGGTTATGACTACCCCTTCCAAGTCTCATACAAAGAAAAGTGGGATCAAATCGTACATGCATTCAGAGAGTGTTGTGATGCTTACCCAGACATTAAGTGGTCGTTAGAATTCAAACCTACCGATGAAAACACAAGGTGGTTTACTGTTCCATCTACCGGCGCGGCTATTTTGCTTGTCAATGAGATTGATCGGCCGAACATGGGGTTGACACTTGATATGGGCCACATGCTGATGGCGGGTGAAAACCCCGGACAGAGTATTGCCTTGGTTGGCGAGAAATTGTATGGCATCCAGTTGAACGATGGTTACACACGTCTGGCTGCTGAAGACGGATTGATGTTTGGTTCGATCCATCCATCGATCGCTTTGGAGACGATGCATCAGTTACGTCGAATAAATTTCAGGGGTCATTTATATTTCGACACGTTTCCGCAGAGAACAGATCCTGTGAAGGAGGCCGAGTTCAACATCCGGAGGGTGAAGGAATTTTGGTTCGCTGTCACAAAAATGGACGCCCAAGAGGTCGAGAGAATCGCCCGTGAACACGATGCAATAGGGGCACTTGAGCTAGTGTCTGAAGCGCTGAAAAGATAGGTTCTTGCTCAGTGTTAACAACTCTGTATGCATCACTGGCATCTGAAATTATCTATCCTAGCATGAATGTGTGCTGACTCCTCAGAACGTGGATAGATACAGAAGATAAAGGAGACTCTTCTCGAATTCATTTCTAACATTAACACCAAAATTATTACACATTTTACTGGTGGGTTCAGGGGATTAATATATGTTGTAATACGGCACCGTTGATGGACGTTTCTTATATGATGTGACCTCCATCACCCATGGTTTGATATTGATCTTCGTAGGAGGTAACAGGGGCAAGCTCTACATGTCGCGGCAAACCTGTGCTGGAACAACAGGAGGCTCGGTATGTATCAAAATCAGCGGTGTGTCGTCCAATTTGGCATATGGTACATGGCATGCAAAATGTGGCACATATGCAGTCTTGCAACCTCCCATAATCCTCCTCGGGTATTTGATACTTGTTACGGATTGATCCGCGGACTGTTTTGGTCAAGTAGACCATATAAAGTAAAACTATAACGTCAAAAAGAACGATCGGTCCATAATATTCTACTCCCAAGACCCGACCTTGTTCCCATGCAAAACGCATCATGAAACAGGCACTGACATTCATGGCAAGCCAGAACATTAGTAGGACGGTCATGTTCATGCACGAGAAGCTGCTCACAAGTTTATTTGCAGGCCTACCGCGCCAATCTAGCCCTGTTCTTGTCATGATCTGCCCTAGTGCAACTAAAGAAAGAAGGGATGGAATAATTACTATTAGAACTGCAAGCCAGCCAAAGCCAATTCACGTAAACATGGTGTAAACTTACTGCAGGGCAAGAACAATGCATTCAAAAATAACGAGTGGAATACTCCATCGGTGAAGCAGTCCAAAGCACCATCTCGCCATGCACCCAATGGCACATGAATTTCAATCAATTCCAGCTCTCGCATGGTGCTCGTAAATATTTGATTCTTGATAACGCCACCTGGCGGGACTGTGGCAAGGAATTTCTTCGAGCCAATTTGGGCTTCGAACATGTATCCTCCTGGAAGATCGCTTGGTGCCACAACTTCGCATTCTGGCTCGCACAACGGCATCTCGTTCCGAGGTGTGTAGGGTGTGATCTCAACGTTGTGGGAGTCGACTAGTACACTTTGATGATCACCCGGGGAGGATGGTTGACAAATCCACCCAGTGCTGTCGCCGCCAATGTTGAATGTGTCATCCTTGGTTAGTACGTCCGGCAATTGAGTGCAGATATGAGCCTTACAAGTTGTAGCATCAGCCCCTGGCAATTGAGAACAGATATTATTGACCTTGCTATTTGGAGCATCCGTGCTCTCAGCCGACTTGAGCTGTTCTTCCAAACTTAACGCGACCATACGTTGTTCTAACTCATCCAGGTGTTTCTTCCAAAAGAGAATGGCATCTGGAGTGACGCTGTCGCGCATGAGAAATTTGGTTTCATTGATCTCCGCTTTCAGTTGCCTTCGTGCCAGACTTTCAGTGGTGGTATCCCAATCATTACTGCTGTCGGTGTTGGTAAAATTGTGACTGGGGGTTCGTGCAGAACTATTCACAGCGTGGTTTTTGTTCCTGAGTGAGAAAGTGTTAGTGTTTGTATTCCTAACATTGATTCTGTCAGAAATGATATCCTTCTGATTGGAAGTTCGTACGGAGCTATTCAAAGTGTTGTTGTAGCTAGTCTTCGGTGAGAAAGTGCCGTTCGCGGGCGGAAACCCATTATTGTTCCCAAAGGAAAAAGTGTTGATATTACTCCTGGGCGAGAACGCATTGCTGCTATTCTTGGGTGAAAAAGTATTAGCGTTGCTTCCGGGAGAGAATGTAGTATTATCGTTCCTTGGCGAGAACGTGTTATTGGGTGACGTAAACGTGTTATTGGGTGAGAATTCCAAGGGCGTTTTCAGGCCAAAGTTGACACCGTTGTCTCCTCTCTCGCTACTATATGTATTGTAGTCTTGTCGCGTGTCATAATTGGGAAATTGTTCATGATTAATGGAAAAGGGCATTTCTTTTGGGGGAGTGGGAGCGGTAGCATCTTTTCTCTGAGCGTTGTAGTTAATAGGAAACTATCGGAGATTGTGACGACATGACGACATATAGTGTGGTCGTATCCAAAAAGAGTGTTAGTAGTTGCATTGCCGCAAGATACAATAACATTTAGTCATGATTAAACATTCACATCTACTTACATTCACGCCTGAACTCTGGTCCAAAACCAGCAGCAAATTCATATTCTCTCTGTCTAATCCCAAGAGTTGACACTGCGTCGTTAATTTTCCCACCGCACTGTCTTGACTTCCCACACCACTCTTCAGCAATTTCAGCCGATATCGCAATGCATTGACGAAGTTCTGGCGTACCGAGGATGGTAGCATTTTCTGAAAGAAGGCCACATCTTCGTCTGTGACGGTGTAGTGGGAACTGTTTGGCGAGACGTGGATTTTAGGTATGAGGCGCGAGGTAACCAACGTTGCGATGACGCTGAAAGCGTTATCATCATAGACCAAATCCATGCTTGATCCGAGAGTATTCATACCCTTTGGTTTGTTTGTGGGAATGGATGATGGATCGAATCCCATGCCTGTTGGCGATTTTGCCGACGCAGACACGTGTTTGCTCCGAGAGGTGGCAGCGGCGCGGCGGGCGTTGTCGATGGCACTGTTGGCCATTTCCACTGCTGCTGATGATTGCCATGTCGGGAGAGAGGATGAGAAGTCGTTCATGGTGCAACTCGGTTATCTTCTTCGTACCATAGCTTCTACCCGTCACGGGGTACAAACCTGAGTGAGCGGACGAAATGAAATCATCCTCTTCATGGACATCATGATCATTATCTCTTTGCTTGGCACGAAGTCTACTTTGGAGAAGAGAGGGTGCGAGAGAATAGGAGGATGTTGGCGAGCGAGCCATGCGTTGAGTGAAGAAATCAGAAAAGGAAATAGAAATAGGATACCTTTTTTTTAAGTTTATATTTTTTTGTGAGCCTCTTGTGTGTGTGGATGCATAGCTCAGCTGGCAGAGCATTGGATTCCAAATCCAAAAGTCGTCGGTTCAAATCCGGCTGCGTTCAGATTCCGCGATAGTATAGTGGCTAGTATCCCCGCCTGTCACGCGGGAGACCGGGGTTCGATTCCCCGTCGCGGAGCTCACATTTTGTGCTCAATTTTTGATTTCCCACACATCCTAGAGCAGAAGTTTTTTTGACACTAACAACATCGAACATCAACTTGTGTCATAAATATTTACCATATTAAATCCTATCATTGACCCAAAGTATTATATAAATTTTTCCAACTGTACTAGTCAGAAATGGCATATTGCTCATAGCTTATGCATGCTCCGCGCTCTGTCCCAGAATCAAAAAAACGCTCTGGCCTTCGAAAACACGAGTTTTGTAATTTTTTTTCGTTTTTGTTCCCTTAAAGCAGATTGGTGGGAAACTGCCTTGATTTTTACCATGGTGAACCCCTAACTAAAAATCTGGGCCAGAGCGCTTTTTTTGATTCTGGGACAGAGCGAGGAGCGTGCCAAAGCTTATTGATGCAATGATATCAGAATCTACCTTGAGAGGCCTATTGAGACTCATACCTCATACCTGCATGTGTTTGCAGGGAGTGCATACAGAATTTGACAACCAATAAATTTCTACCAACATAGGGAGGCCAAAAGTGACTGTACTAGATTCCTTTCACTGAGGATGTTTAGGATGCTAGAGACCAGACTTCATACTTCACTACTAGTACTATACTGTTGTGGACCACTGTCTGCCACATATTCCTACATCAAATTGACACTATTTCAATTCATCTAGCACAGGAGATATGATGTTCCATGTTTCTCATCTGCAAGACTGGGTTTTGATTTATATTACAATTGATTCTTTATATTAAGAAGAAGAGAATGGATTGTTCATTACACATCTCATTCTTGGCACAAACTATTGACTAATTTTCCTACCTATCATGCTTTAGATTTAGGTTTGATCCCCTGTTGCCTCTTGCATTGATTCTTTTTGGTGTTTGGTCATGTCTGATCAATAAATCATTAACGCAAATGTTTGTGACAATTGGATAGCATGCCAGGGATATGTGAATACCAAGTTGCACCATTCAACCAACATACATCAGTTGCCTTGAGACAGGTGGAATCCATGCATGGATGCTAGGTGGGATACACATACACTTCACAAAAGATTGCATGCAAATTTTGTTTTGCGATAAATGATAATTATGATGATGATTGTCCTTCAAAGAATGGCTTTTAGTGCTTTTGTTGTCCAACACACCACATCTATCCACAACAATAATTTTCCTATCCGAGAGAAGCAAAAAACTCATCCAAGTTGTCCTCTACCTCGTTTGGAGTCTTTGCATCCGACATCATCACCATGGCATCTGAACGATCCGATATACCCGGTACTCCTCCATCTAACTCCTCAGCCACCGATAATGAAGTATTTGCTTCATCGATTGCACCGTTGCCATGATCAGTAGAACATTTTTCATGTCCATCATTCTTTATTGCTTGTTTCTTTTTGGAAATGTAGTCCATTTGCGCAGGCTGTACTCCCATAACATGACCACTGGGCAATTCAGCTCCATTCATCTAGAGCGATTGAGGAAGAGAGATGAAAAAAATCAGTAATAATGCAAGAGAGATTTGGTGTGACCCAACGCACCACCCCAGAAGTAGATATTTGAAATGAGTGAGAGTGATCGATCCACCCAATAGGTAATGCCACAACGACGGATGATTGTAAAAGAGGCCAATTGACAATGCTGTTGGATGAGAGACAATCTTATAATTGGAAGCATATTTGTCAAATGCTTTCTCCTGTTATGTCTGTTCTTACCTGGGCACACACTGCCTCGACAAGATCTGCTACCACATTATTATTGTTGCTGCTGCTGTTATTGGTGTTGCCATCCTCCCTGTCTTTTACTGCTTGTTGATGATACTCTTCTACCGCATCTCTACCAAACACAATCAATCCATCGCCCTTGAGCATTCCCGAATCACGGTGTCGGTACATGGTAACCCGGTCTAGTCGTCCATAGCTGCAAAACAAGGATTGAAGCGTACGTTCGGTGGTGGATCCATCGGTGGGAAGGTTGGTTAGATAGAGTGATGTTCGCATTGTATTAACATTATCGCTGGACTGATGTTGATGTTGCAATGACGATGACGCGTCAGCATTCGAACCGTGGTGGAATGGACCATCCGAAGCACTACTACTTTGATGACGTTTCCGTCTTGCCCGTTCCGCACGACGTTGCTCCACGGAACCTATCCCCCCACTTCCCTCATTCATGATACCGATTATCTCTCTTTGTTCTTGTCTATGTCGTTGTGTCAATTGATATTGTTTCTGCTGTTCTTGTCGTAATTGTAATTGTATATCCTGTTGCTCCTCGTAGGCTACCATTTCATTCATGATGGTAACATGTTTGCGTAGTTCGCCCTCTTCGTGTTTCATAATGTATTCAAGATTTTTGAGTGTGAACATTTGTAGTTTGTTCCGTTCTTGTTGGAAGTATTGATGGCGGAGTTGAGCGTAGTCAATGTTGTTTGGAATGGATGTGTCGTTGATTGCAGCATAGTTGGATGGATGTTGTTGCTGTTTTTGTAACGTCTCTTGTTGAAAGCGCATGGCGATAGCTCGTGCCTTTTCGATGGGATTCGTGCAATTTGGAGCCAGCGCTGATGAAAGTATCAAGTTTGGCATCGCAGCAGACGGAACAGGAGTAGGAAGAGGTACCGATGAATGTATTGGCGGCGGTTGCTGTTGCTGAGAAACAACATTTTGAAATGGATTGGGAACCATAGGTCGAGGAGGAGGAAGTTGATGATGCTGTGGAGGCATGGACTGTTGGAAGGCAGAAGAATCATTTCCACTCTCGTCGCGATTGTCACGTGCACCATCTCGATCTCCAACTCCAGCGTCAGCAGCAACAGCTGAGACAAACATCATCGCCCTCACTGCTGCTCCTCCTCCTTCTGCCCCAACGGCAATACCGACCCTGACTCCGTCGTCATCGCTATGTTTATAATTGTATCCTAGTCCACTGCTTGTCTCCTCCATGGTTCTCGTTTGGTTTTTGGTTTAAGGTCATCAATCAAAACAGATCAAAACCAGATGTTGATGTCCCGCAAAATCAATTTTTGAAGTCGAGTCAAACATTTGAGTTCGCTAAGTGTTCGCTTCCGACTCTGCAACCGTTGTTTCCATCCGACCATCCATCGCCATCGTCGCCATCGCCGGGATCCTCCTCGGGAACGGACAACTGACAACTGGCGCTGTGGGAAAAAATGAAGTGGAAAATCTGCTTTGCTATGCTACCACCACTTACTACTACCTTACTACTCTCTCTCTCTCCCAATATCTATCTACCTAACTCAACACCATGACCATGACCGTTGCTGGCAAGTAAAGGTGTCATCTGCTCCGTCCTGTGTATTGATAGAATAGTGCATAGGAAACCAAACGACAACAATCATCCATCGATCATTATTTAGAGAGTGTTTGCAGTAACGACATCAGCATCATCAGCATGGACCCACCAACGTCGCCACCAACAATCATTTCTTTCATTGACGGTCAAGTCCATAATAATATTGATAATATCCATCGAACACGACGTTTGTCTCGGTCGTCACATCCTTCAGAACCAGAGCCAGTATCAGAGCAGAAATCAGTGCAACATGATTTATTGCAGGAGGTAGGCATCCAGAAACATCAACATCAACAGCCTTTGCAGTACGATTTACACGACGATAACGACCATGATGATGATAATAATAACGAACACAATGCACTGCATGATACTCGCCAAAAACACCACCACTTGCAAACCAATCACAACATCGATAATAATGAAGAATTGAGTCAAATGATTGCACAGAAAATGCTAACCACAAAAACAACCACAGCCACTACTTCTTCTCCAGCTAGCACCTCCACGAATCGAAATTATGTGAATCACCAAATTATATTTCAAGATGAGGAGAATGCGCAAGACATCAAGTTTCATTCCATCCCGCAAAAATATCTTCCTGTTCCATGGGAACAGGAACCGCCGGAAACTTTCCTCCTTGACTATGATAGTCATCCGAATGGTCAAGTCGACGATCGTTATCATCAAATTGCACCTCCGTCACCATTCTACTTGCCAAGGAACAATATGCAAGAACCCGCTCCAACTGCAACTAATGATAATGATGATGATACTGATACAATTACATCATCATCGAGGACGGGACCAGGTACTACTACTACTACCAAGAGTGTCACCTTCCGAACTCACGACGAAGTACATCAATTCGATGAACAATTGGAGGTGCTCAAATATGTCGATGAGGAATTCTTTCTTGTTGCGCATTACTTGTTGGAGGTGGTCGATTTTGAAGATAATGATGTCGATAATGATCAATATTATCATCACAATGCTGTATTATTCGGCAATGAAGCGGATGAGGAGTATACTAAATCAAAGAGTTGTACTAGTTGCTTCGGGGTAGGGGGTGATGATGTTCCAAAGAGACGAGACACTCGTCGTGGCGGTGCTGGCCTTCTATCACGATTGTTGTTCGGGTGTGGTCTTGTCTTGGGAGATGATGATAGTGGCATTCGGGGGAAACTTCGCAACAACGATTTCAAACACCAAAAAGGTTCTTCTTGGAGGGGGTACCAACTATCCACCAAGCTGGTATCAAACTTTGTTTCTGCGCTTAATTTTAGAATGGAAAATATACAAGCCAAACTAGATGACGGAGAGGAGGTGGAGGATGAGGATGATTTGGTAGTGAGAACAAGGGAGGTTGCTCGAAAGATCAATACCTATGGATTGCCGATGATGATTCCTCCCTCCTCGAGTTGCGAGGGGGTCACACCCATGACGGCCAAAAAGAAAATCGGTGCACATAACAAGAACAACGTTGGCGTGAGTTAAATATTTTTGAATTCATGCATCATTTTTGTTTCATTCAGAATATCTCATTTATCTGCTACACATTATTTTTTCATCTCCATTCCTTCCTTGCTCGGTAAAACGAAGTCACGACACTTTCCAATATTACCCATACATAAAGACGACAATGATGTCAATGAGTATGATACTTTTGATGATACTTTTGGCGTTGACGAAAACGACCGTAATTTGGACAATCGACCACCACCACCACAAGTTGCAGGAGTACTAGCTCGCCACGAATCTTCTCCCACATCATGGAGTACTAGCAGCAGTAGTGCACCACCTCTCTCATCGAGGAAGAAACTCTCATCATTTAACCCAAAGCAGAGACTACTACCATCCACTACTGGAACTACTACAACTGCGAATATCATCCATACTAATTTTTCTCCACGCGCATTCTCATCATCTTCTCTCTTCAAGCCAAAATCTACCAACAACACATCTACTACTACTACTACTACTACTACTAGTGAAGCGGCATGCAAAAAGCGCTTGGCACGGATCAGCCACGAAATTCACAAGGCCACGAGCATGATGCACCGTACCCAAAACCAATCGGTCCGGCGTGCCTGCTCTCGCCGTATATCCAAGCTACGATACGAACGACGATTGTATCAAATTATCCAAGAACGGTATAACATCCAGTCCATGATGGCGAATACACGCGTGGAAAGTGTACGAGTTGCGTGTAGTGAACGGATAAAGCAGTTGGTATTGGAATTGGAGTATCTAAAGCATACTGAAGTGGAGGAGGAGGAGGAGGAGGAGGAGGAGGAGCGTGATGATGATGATGTTGCGGAATACGAGGAGCGGCGGGGGGAGCTATTGTCACAATCATATCCTACACATAATAATTATGTCAATGATGATACAAGAGAGGAAGCAGCAGCAGCAGCAGCAGTAATAGTAGATGTGGAGGAACAGGACAATAATCGATGGTATGATCGAGTTTTAAAGTATGTGCATGGCCTGACAGATGATGATGAGGGGGTGGTGGGAGTACAGCATCATGGAGATGAAAAAGTAGACGTGAACTACTTTGCCACGAGACAACCGCATCATCCAACAACTCTCATGACTAGTATACAGTATGATGAGAGTCATCCTCCGGTGGCATATGCTACGACAAGGACACACTGCGGATCACTAGACACTTTTATATGATGTGAAGGGCTGCTGTATTGGCAGCTTAGTACTTATTAATGTGGACTAAGGATAATATTAGATTCGATGATTACACACATCATCATTTGAATGCCTTTCCATTCCTTCTGCATAAAAGAGGGCAAGATATTGTTCAAAGTCAAGGGGGGGAAATAATGGAATCGACGACAACCGGTATTGGATCATGAATACTCTTTGCCAAATCGCACCATTCCAGTACTGCATCCAATCCATAATACTTCTTTTCATGATCATCATGTCGTTCTTGTAGAACAACTTTCTGAATATCATGTTCATGTTTCCAATTGTAGACATGATGGAATGTTTCGATTGTTTTTAGTGTTGTTGTTTGCATCATGGGGATAGTATTGTTGTGATTGGTAGTTGCTGCACTGGTACTGGTACTGGAAGATGGGGAAAGTACCACTCCCATGATGTTGGATGGAAGCTTGGACAAACGTTGTTGTTGTTGTTGTTGTTTGTCTTCATTGTCAAGTGGTGGTGGTGGTAGGGTGGTTACTGGATCAAAAGTATTGTCGGTGTTGATGTTTGAAATTGTTGTTGTTGTTGACACTGACAATGATGATGATGGTGGTGGTGGTGTGGGTGGCGTGTCAATGGCACAAAGCAAACCCCGACCACGGAATTGTGCAGCCATGATGGTTATTGCATTTCCGATAGGAGGAGAAGGAGAAGATGTTGTTGTTGTCGTCGTTGTCATTGCAGATCCGTTCCACTGTTTCTGTTGTTTGGGTAAGAATAAATTCTGTTCAACATCATGATTATTGAGCGCAGGCGTGGGATGAAAATATTGTGCGATAGGCGCCGTACCATCTTGATCGATCGAGCATGGGAGTACGTGGCAGATGTTGTTGTTGTTGTTGTTGTTGTTCATTCCATGAGAATAATATCTTCTTCCGTTATCGTTTGTTGCAATCGAGGATGAGGCGGAATAGTTGATGTTGTTGTTGTGGCGGTCGTCGTCATTGTCATTCTTGTTGTTGGTGGTGATTGGTGGATGCAGCACTGCCATTGTATAATAGTATGGTGGTGTTAGTGTTGGGTGTGATTAGATAGTAGTAGTGCTAGTTTCTAACAGTTGTTGTCTTGCTCGCTCGCTCTCTAGAGAGAGAGAATAGAGAGAGAGATGTTATTATGATTATTGAATCGCGATAGAGATTATTTAAAATATGATTGTATCTCTCGTCATGGTCATTCATGGGCAGAAAAGTAGATAATAGAATGGACGCGCGCCAAATTATTTTTCCCTGGGATTTCCCACTGTCGTCTTGCTCCTGGAGAGAGAGAGAGAGAGAGAGAAGATCGGAAGAGC
>JALLAX010000173.1:0-15125 GCA_036939555.1 Discostella stelligeroides
GTCCCGCCCGATGGGAGCTTTGAATTGATGAGATATCGCGTAGTGCGAACGAACGAGAATAATCCACTGGCTAGTAACAATTTTGCGGTGGGGAGTGTTCCCATTCAAGTGATTCCTCGGATAAGTTATGGAAAATTTGGGGAAAGGGGAGGCAGTGGAGGAGGTGGTAGCAGTAGCGGGGGAGAGGTCGTTGGAAGAATTTCCCTATCGGTCACTGCCCGATCCATCAGTTCATTGATATACAGCCCATCTAGGAAGGGTCCTTTGGTGATCGAAGATGTGACAATAATCATACCATTTCCAAAATTCGTTCGAACGGCCAATCTGAATGTCACCACTGGTCAGGTTATCTACGACGAGGCTGGGAAAATTGCCAAATGGACTGTAGGGAAATTAGATGAAAAACTACGACCACAATTAAATGGTTCAATGGTATTGGAAGAGGAGGGCGAGGAGACGATGGCTTCATCGTATGCATCGGGAGAGGAACAGCCACCATTGTTCGTCAATTGGAAAATACTTCTCGCGTCCGTAAGTGGTTTGAATGTGAGCGGTCTGTCAGTGACTGGAGAGCATTACAAGCCATACAAGGGGGTGCGGAACATAACAAAGAGTGGCACCTTTCAAATACGATGTCATTAAGTACGCTAGCATTTTTGTCTTGATGGTCAATGCCCTGCTGCTTCTGGCCTTTCTTCACTCGATGAAATATTGTTGTTATTAATGTTTGTCGTTATCATTTCCAATCTTTCGCATGGTACTTGCCAGAGTAATCTAATATACGATCCACTTTTGTTCGAGCAATCCAAAGAATGCGCCTTGCATCCTCGTTTCTCAACCCCATTCCCACTAATGCGACGAGCGTAGCCTCCAACGTAGATACATTCTCCATCTTACCCCGATTATGCTTGTTCCCTCTTCCCTGGCGTCTCAGCGGCGCAAGCAACGATGGAGAACAAAATGATGCCGATGTCGGATCAGCATTGGTATCGTAGTCAGGATCGAAAAATATCCCATCGTACTTGGTGGGCGAGGAAAAACTATCGGCAATTTCTTCCCGTAGGTCAAGACGTAGGACTTTGGAGGGGAGTTTGTTCGCCATTTTTCGCGCATTATTCCAAGTTCCTTCGATGGATATGATCACACATCGATTTGGTGAATAATTATTGTTGGCATTATTGTTGGGTGTGGTAACATCGTTGAGTTTATCATCACCACCACCACCACCACCACCACCGTCTATGATTCTTCTGAGTTCTGGCAAAGATATCGTTCGAATGTCGTCATCCTCGCCTTTGCCTGGCCAAAGAACAATTGGTATAACATCTTTTGAATGTAGTATTGCATCCATTATGACATCATGCTCATCTAACCCCTTCATTAACATTTCCGTTCTTTCTAATCCAAGAGGCAACAAGGAACCAGTGTTTGCTGTACGCCCCCATTCGTCATGATGCGTCCAGACAATCACACGTTCTACTCCTCTGGGAAGTAATGCTTTGCATTCCTCCACGACATTCATTGCGGTAGATTGAGTAATAGACATTTTGGTGTTGAACAATGGACAAACACAAATGGGAAGATCCGTCCAACATCTGCGACAGACGAACGGCTTGCGCATGTGATCATACCGATGACGACAGATCATTCTATGTTTCATCCGACCCAAATCCCCTGCCGAAAGTGTGGATCGATTTTCATCCTCTAGGGTTCCGAGACGTTTTCCAATGTCAGTTCCAGCAGCTTTCCTTGCTTGAATGGTATCGTTCACTTGTTGAATTGTCATATTGAGGACGTTGGCATATCCTTCTGGTGACATTGTCAACCGTGACTGCGTAGAAGATACGACTCCATCTAAATCTAGTCCGTCCTTTCTACTTTTCATTTCATCTGCCTTGGCACATGCGTGCGCAATAGATTCGTTGGGTACCTCGTCCCCTTGGACTTGGAGAGACGACGTCGACGTCAAGCAACTTTTTGATTTTGACCTCATGGCAGTCAGATAAAACAATGGGGAGAAACGAGAATTGCAATGGAACGAAAATGCAGATGTGACTATTGATATTGACATGGCAACTCCGACATTCATGATAATATTGCCCCCAATAATCGTTCATTCAATGAATGATCAGGAATTGTTCATCATCGTGATAAAACATAAACCATGATTAGTGATTACTACCTATCGTTATCGTAGCTCATCGATCGTCAACAACAACAACAACACCTGATGTCTGTGACCAAGGACATACTGTATGTGACGGACATCATCATCTCTAAATTATTAAATGGCGATACGTTTGGCGGGAATAGGTAGGTAGTAGCGATGATAGAGAATAGAGGTACTATGAATAAGAATAACGGAATAACGAATAATAACCTCGAATAACCATGGCCCATGGCAGGCCATGCAGCCGCCGTCCACACCCGACACCCAACCCCCCATAAGTATCGACACGAGAACTAGACCATGCAGCCAGATCACATTAAGAATATCCCCTCCCTTGCTATTTAGCTAAATCAACTACTAGTACGACGTCCCACCATTACAGAACCATCGAATCGAGAAGATCGTTGTTTGTCAAGACAAACACAAAATTTGCACAGGCATTGATAACAACAAAGCGATATCGTGTTATCGATCTGAAACTCAAACAACATGGTGTTATGCTATCGATTCCTACAATAAATGAATTCTGGGAACTCTGCTGGTAAAAGATGCAAGTGGGCCTCGTTACTCACTTCATCCCCCATTTTTAACAACCAACAACCAAACGAGAATGCGTCAGGTTCCCGGCTATTCGAAAAGTCGATTTCAGATCATACGGAAGTGCGAGAGCGGCATTGATGATGACGAAACGAAGCGACAATCAACCAACCGCTTTGGGCGGAGGGACATATTCTAGTTCCAATCTTACCCCAACCCCAACCCAATCACACAGCAGACCTGTGACCTGTGACCCAATGCCGCTCCTGTATGATGGATCGGCTCTGTGGCTATTGTACACTCATAAATATATCATCGTCACCATCTTTCAGCACTCTCAGAGAAATTTAAAAATATTCAAATTAAAAATCAACAAACAAAAAACAGCACTTCGGATGGTTGTTCACTGAAGAAAAGAAAGTCGAAAACGATGGACGTTCAAGCTCGAAATCGAACGTTTACTGGTCGACGATGCAAGATTATCCGGAATATTCGTCATTGGGAGGTGATTTTTTGGTCGGTGACGTTATTTTCCCTACCATGTGCGTTGGCACACATTGTCACCGCACCTTTGCTATCAGTGCCGGGACCACCGGAATGGGCAACATTACATGTTATTGGAGCCAACACGTTGCAAGCAACATTTGCGCCACCATTGAGGGATGGCGGCTCACCCATCACATCATACTTGGTAGAATGGGACAAGGAGGCGGGTATCCCCGAAGTGCAGCGCATCATCACATCCCAAAATCTGAATGCCAATGAAATTCAAACAATAACAACTTCTGCACCCGACATTAACGAGATCCAAGTAGTCCGAACTTCAGGGTCTAACATAGCTGAGGTGCAGGCAATCACCATTTCGCCCCCATTTGGAGACACCAACGTCGAATCTGCGTACGGATTTGCCGTGAGCATTGACACGATCAGTACCGGCGGCTCTCTTCAATACTCTGGTCAGATTAGCGCCAATGCAGTTGCGGATGGATCAAGGTCATCCTTGGCACAGATATTGGAAAATATGGCAAATGTTCACGAAAGGCCAACGGTGACTCGAACTGAAATGAATCCAGATGGAGGACATACATACCTTGTTACATTCCCCGCCTCAATGGGCAACGTGCCAGAGATGGAAGTATTCATGAGCGACCTCCCAATCTCCATAGCAACAGTGCAGGACGGTAATGAACTCGAGGGTTCGTTTAGGCTTGAATTCATGGGTGAGCTGACAGAAGACATACCATTCGATGCGTCATCATTTTTGATGCAAAGCAAGCTTGAAAGTCTAGATGCCGTGGGCGCTGTGTCAGTTACTAGAAGCATGGCCGATGTGCAGAACGGGTTCACGTGGGAAATTGAGTTTTTGTCCGATAGCAACGGAGGAAATCTTCCTCTCATCAGGGCACATGGGGATGGGCTCCGAACGAGCAATCCCCTTGGCGGTGCGAACGTCGAGGTAACTACTGGCCGTGACGGAAGTTACATCGCTGGAAGCTTTACTCTTGCTTTTCGTAAGTGATCGCTCCTTCCTCTCTTCTTCCAAACTTTCATCACAGTTTACCACCCAGTTGTGCTAATGAATTTTGATTACTTTGTCAGGCGACGATGTTACTAACTTAATCCCATACGATGCCGATGCGTCCGCGGTGAAAGTGGAATTGGAGGCTTTGTCAACTGTCGCTCGGGTGCACGTTGAACGCACCCCGTTGGATATTGTTGGAGGCTGCAGTTGGGCTGTTTCCTTTCTTGAGGACGGATCACGAACACACCGCGGGGACATGCCGCTGCTTGCTGTTGAATCCTTTTTGACAGGGACTCCTGGGGGGAGCGCATCCATTGTTGTGTTGGAGGAAAGGAAAGGAACAGTCAAAGAAGTTCAGACCATCACGGTAGATGGAGGTGGGAACAAAGTCGATCCCACGTCTAGTTTCAAGTTGAGGTTTGAAGGCGAAGAGACGGGAGATATTCTCGCATTGCCACTTGGAGGGAAAACCTGTCTTGGATCGACGAAGGCTCAACAAGTTATCACAACAAGCACAGTTGACACTTCAGATGTTGGTGGTGACGGCTCTGTCTCACACCTTACAAGCTTTGCCCTCTCGTACAAAGGGCACATCACATCGAAAATCATGGCCAACGGAGCATCTTGCGATGATACCTCTGCTAATATTGCGCAGGAGCTCATGCAACTACCACCTCTGTACGAAGTTTCTGTGTCTGGATCCGACACTAGTAATGGTGATGAGGGATGTTCTTGGGTAGTTACATTTCTTAGTGCCGTGGGCAATCCAGAGCTCATGACTGTCACTGCATACAATGGAGATCTTTCCGTGGGTCCGAGTCACTCTGTGACTGTCGGAGATGCTTACTCAATCATTCGTGACACAGTTGCAATATCTCAGCCGGAAGGATTTGAGGGTGATGTCAACCTTATCCAATCTGAGCTTTCTAAACTGAGTACTATTGGAGTAGTTACCGTTTCTCCATTTAGTGCAGTTCCTGACGATTTCGATCAATGTTCATGGAATATCACATTTGAGACCAAGGCCGGAAATATCTCACCCCTCGAGGTAGCTCGAAGCGGCACATCTGATTTTTCTACGGATACAGAATTGAACTCAGGAAACAGGATAATCGTCACTGACGATACTGTTCGTGGAACTTCCTTGCCGGTCTCTGGTGACTTCAGACTTGAGTTTGACGGAGAGCTTACAGGGTATATTCCCCACAATGCGTCACCGGAGCTCGTTGAGTCTGCTTTGGACTCCCTCCGCAACGTTGGAGATGTCTCAGTGACTAGGTTTGGCCCAGATGTGAATGGATGCTACTCTTGGGAAGTCACTTTTATTTCAGACCTTGGCCCATTGCCTCGTATTGTTGTGGACGATCTTGATTTGACAGGGACAGTTGCATCGATATCCGTTTCAAAAATTATCGAGGGAAGCCTCCCTCCTTTTAATGGCGAAGACTACGGACACGCTTCATTGCAAGGCTCTCAAGATTTATCTGTAATTATTCAGAATTTGAAGCAGGGCATCCCATTTTATGTCCGTATCAGCGCAATTAATGTGCTGGGTGCAAGTCCATCGATTATGCCATATCCGCCATATGAAGTCCCTTTTCCACAACCACCTGCGCCGCCATCGGGTGTGTTTTTGAAACCAAAAGATGGCTCAACCCTCTCTGTTGACATAGTTGCCCCCTTTCATGATGGAGGCGATGATGTAATATCCTATCGCGTTGATTATAGTACGCGCCCATTTATTCAGGAAAGGCAGCGGATATCACTAACTTGCAACCCACAACCGGCGATCCAGTCTATCACAACATCAGCAGTGGACATAAATGAGATTCAATACCTAGTCATCGATTCTAGCTACAATGGCGCCGGTCGTATTTCGGAGGTGCAAAACATTCGCTGTGACGCATCTGGTGGAACTTTCAGCCTCTCACTTGGTGGCGAGACCGCGTATATATCTCATGACGCCGACTATCATAGTATCAAGCAATCGCTTCAATCGCTGTCGGCGATAAATGAAGTTTCAATTGCATTTAACAATGCTAGAGATACGGCATGCGCTCCATTTGACGGATCGTCTGCTGGTGACTTCTCAGTCACATTTCTTTCACTCTCTGGGATGGACGGGGACTTGCCTCAAATGACAGCAGAAACTAGTGGTCTCGAGGGTGCAAGGCATGTTGTTGTCACCACGGAAGTCGATGGTGATGCCCCACTTAGTGGATCGATTAAATTGGCGTTCCGTGGAGCGACGAGCAAAGAAGTTGACGTATCTTTGGAGCCCAATGAGCTTGCCGTCGCTATCAACTTGGCGCTCGAAAAACTGGATACTGTCCAGGAGGACGGCGTTACTGTGGAGGCGGTACACCTCGTACACGGAGGTCAAGAGAAAATTTTCCGTATCGAATTTAAAGGGAGTGGAGTTGGAGGAAACGTAGAGGCATTGATTGTTGTTCCCGAACATCTTTTGGTTCTCGGATCATCTGCAGATGCCTTTGTTTTGTCGGATGGGGAATCGTATGCCGCTCGAAATGGGTTAGACTCAGTCACATCTGTTGTGGGAAATGAACTGTCCGGTTCTTTTAAGCTTCGTCTGCGGGGTCACACTACGCGGCGCATTCCATTCAATGCATCAGTCGATGAAATGAAAGCACGGTTAGAAGAACTTCCAAATATCGGTCAGGTGGATGTGCAAGTGAGAGGGCCAACGAAGGAAATGTCATTTACTTGGATGATCACTTTTTTGTCGAATCCTGGTTACTTTCCGCCGTCAGCCCGAAATGTTGATAACCTTGAGGTTGTCAATGAGCTATCCACCTCTGTCGGATCATCTGCATCAGCAATGATAAGTGTGGAGACTGTACAAGTTGGTGATTCAATGCTTGAGGGGCAATTTCAGGTGTCATATAATGACGGTACGAAGATCGAAACAACACGACCATTGCAGAGCTTCATTTCAGCAGAAGAGCTCAAGCGAGAGCTAGAAGGATTGTCAAATATCGGTCGAGTCACGATCGTGCGATCGATGTCATTTGTTGGTTATGAATGGGATATAGAGTTCACATCATGCGGACTGAAAAACGGACATGAAATCTGCAACGATGGTGATTTGCTACCCCTTGAAGTATCAGATGTCAGCTTGCGAGGCTGTGGAGGACCAACTCTAGCAATTTTAGAATTAACCCCTGGAAGTGGTCCCGATTCCTGTCCTCAATTGAGTACTGGACTTTGCTCTGATGAGGAATCATTTACTGGTCAGTACCCCATCCACCACGAGATAAAAGATCTATCTCTTGGAACTTCATACTACGTCCAAGTTCGACTACGCAATTCTCAAAGCTACGGCAATCGACAGATATCAAAACCTTTGTTCGTCACACCCAAACATAACCCTCCTGGTCCGCCTCCACTAGTATTATTAAAAGAATCTACTAGAACCAGTATCACAGTGAAATGGGAAACGCCAAGAGTGAACGGTGGCAAAGAGGTCTCAGGTTATGAATTGTGGATGGATACGTGGAGTGGGGGGGACTTTTTCATGGTATACGATGGAGCCGGCGCCCCCGATATTATGGAATATCGCCTCGCAACTGATGATATTGGTCCTCGAAGTCAAATTTTGGAGACAGGGCGACAATATAGTTTCAAAGTGAGGGCGATGAATAACTGCGATACAGAAGACCCCTCGCGATCATGTTTTGGTGAATTTAGCGGGGTGCAAGCATTTATTGTCAGGGACCCGCGCGCTCCATTATCCCCCTCGATGCCGCAACGCGACTCTTACACACGTGTCAGCTCATCAACTGAGGCCACTATCTCCGTTTCATGGTTTCCTCCAGTCGATAATGGTGGATCACCTATCAATGGCTACATTTTGTACATGAAAGACTACGATGGAGCAATGACTAACTATGTGTTAGATCACGAGACCACGATATGGCACGTAAACTCCCTTCGACCAGGACAAGTCTATCGATTCCACGTAGTTGCATTAAATGCATTTGGCAAGAGTGGCAACAGTCCAGTATTGACAACGATTGCCGCGATGAATCCTGGACTGAGCTATGCTGGAGTTTCAGAGTTCGCCATGCCGTACTACCGACCTGTCATCGTCGACACCCAAGAAAAGTTTCTGACAGTAAAGTGGTTACATCCACATTCTGACATTACAGGAGGCTCTCCCATCACCGGATTCAAACTCTACATGTACAAGTTTGATAATCCTTTGCTCCGGTCGAGTACAGACCAGATAAGGGAAGAAGTGCAGAACATCATTGTTTCAAGTGATGATGGTACAGTTGGTGGGACATTCACGGTCGTCTTTTTAGGTTCTGAAAGTACAGACATTGCAGTGGACGCCACTGCAGACGTGGTCAAGATTGCTCTTGAGAATCTCCCGAAAATTAATCTAGTTCAAGTCGACTTGATATCCTACGGATGGAGCATAACCTTCCAATCAGAGGCAGGAGATCTCCCATTGATGCACGTTACATCAGGGAGGCTATCACTGGGGACCAAGGTTGTTGTGACGGAGATGATCAAAGGCGATGTTGCTACTTTAGTTTACGATGGATCCGAATCTCCTGGTCAACGGACATTTGAACTAGGAGATTTAACACCTAATTCAGGTTATGCGTTCAAAGTTGCTCCTGTTAACGCGGTTGGAGATGGTGTATTGAGCTTTCCATCAGTCATCACTATTGCGACTCCTGGAGCAAGTGCATCAAAAACAACAGCATCAGGAAGTGCATTATCAAAGGGAATTGCGGGATCCATCCAGGAAGTTCAAATTGTCACATTCCTATCAGCGGATTGTTCATTAGATGGTCTCAAACTGTCGATTGAGTCATCTGACTGGTCGAAAAATCTTTGTGGCGCTACCGCTGACGATTTCGAGGCTGAGATGAAAGATCTAGGAACAGGAAATGTCCATGTATCAAGAGAAGAATCAGTATCTCCCAATGGCTACAGTGGATACTCATGGAAAGTGACTTTTATTTCACGCTTCGGAGACACCCCCCTGCTCACGATCGATCATGACCTAGTTGGTAATGGTCGAGATGCGCTGGGAAGGTTGGGACCCGATGGAGTTTATGTCATAGAGTTCTTAAAAGGGCAGTCAAACGAATTTTTGATTGAGCCCAAAACTGCATCGGGGTCAGTTGTTCAATACTTATCAGCTTCTGGAGAAATGAAAGCCCAGGATATTTTTTTTACTGAGCTGTGGACGTCTGATGCATCAATTGTTGATGGTTCCCATACTTGGTATTCTGATGGCGGTGTGAGCACCTTCAATCCACTTCTCTACATTGAACAGCTAGTTGCAATTCCTATCAAGATTGGTGCGTTTCGTCTCTCCATGGACACGTCGGAGGCCCAGCCGCTGGGCCGAATCGATGGTGTCCTCTCTCAGACACGCGATATAACTGATGTATCAGCAGTTAGCATCCAAACTGCCTTGGCTGAGTTGCCTAATGTGGGACAAGTGCAAGTTACTCAAAGAAACGACGATGTTGATTTTATCTATTTCATCGTCACATTTAGAGAGGTTTTCGGCGAGTATCCACTGCTCGTTGCATCTGATCCTTCAATCACCGTATCTCAGAATGGTCACATGTCGGCCACTGAAATTCAGACTGTCAGGTTGTCGGTGGACAAGCCATTTACGTATGAGGTACAAAGCATATCAATCTCAAGGGAGAAATCTTCATTCCATCTTTCATTCAAGTCTGGCAAAAAAACGAACTCGATACCATGCAACTTTGGAAGTACAGCTGAAGTAATTGAGACAACCGCACTCGTGGAAGCGGAGCTGAATTCCTTGTTTGGCTTGAGAGTTAAAGTGGACAATATTGTTAGTGGCGCTGGAACGGGAAACGATCCCTGGAAATTTAGGGTTACATTCCAAGAGCCCGTGGGCCCGTTGCCTCTACTTCAATCAGACAATGCCGTAATCTCGCAAGAAGTGCAGGGTGACTCTTCGTTGACGGGATCTCTCGTGCTCTCTTACGAGGGAGAGTATACTGCTGATATTCCCTACGATGCTTCTGCGAAAATGATCAAAGACAATTTGGAAATGCTTGCCACCATTAATGGTGTAAATGTGCAACGACTAGACATGTACACTGGATATCAGTGGATCATATCTTTTACTGGTCATTCGGGAAACCTCCCGCTTCTGGTGGCTCACAACCATGTATTTGAAACACAATCAATTGAGATTCGGGGAGGAAACCCTACTCCAATTGGGGGTTCATTTACACTGTCGTATCTTTCAGAAGAAACTGGCATGTTGCCTTTCGATAGTTCTGCAGAAATGGTAAAGTCATCATTAGAGTCATTGTATTCAATTGATCATGTTGATATTAGCCGTGAAATGTTTGATCACGGGCAATGCCGCTGGTTGGTGACTTTTCGTGTGCCTCACGATCCTGTCTTGTTGGGTATTGATAGCTCACGAGTAACAGGAACTGTTGAGTATGTTTCCATTTCGGTAGCGAAGGGCGCGCAATCTCCTTCACTTTTGGCCCGAGCAGGCTCGTCCCCACAGATAATCGTGGAAGAGAAGGTTTCAGGACTTCCCAGCTTTACAGGCCAGTACAGGGCTTTAATTGCTGGCAGCTACTCACTTGCAGTCCTGCAACTTGAGAGCGGTGGTTTAAATGCCCAGTATTATGATAACCAATGGTTTATGGAGGAGCCTGTAATTGAACGAGTAGATCCGACAATTAGCTTTACTTGGGGGTCGGGCGTCATAACGCAATATGGGCGTGATTACGTCAGCATTCGTTGGTGGGGTAAAGTCAAGCCGCTAACAAGCGAGCCGTACACATTCTTCCTCGGTGCGGATGACGGAGCTAGGCTCTACTTGGACCATGTTCTCGTTATTGATTTATGGGATCAACAATCAACGAAAACGAAGGCGACTGTGGAGCTCAACGCAGGATTATTTCATGACTTGAAAGTTGAATACAAAGAGATAACAGGAGATGCCTTTTTGCAACTGGAATGGAGTTCCCGCTCGTTGCAAAAGCAAGTTATTCATCCATCTCAGCTATACCATCCTTCTCACATTGTCGGAAGTCCATTCCAGACATCTGTCACCTCCGGATCCGCCGACTATCCCTACAGTGAAATCATTGAACTTGCTGACCGTAATGTTTCGTTGGCAATTGCCGGTGGGCGTACTTCTTTCTTGATCCAAGCTAGGGATTCTAGTGGAAACTTGAGGCGCTTTAGTGGAGATACTCCAGAGGAGTTACATATGGCAGAGGAGCAATTCACGGTAGATATTGTAGGGGACCAAGGCTCAATTTCTGGCGACATCACATATTTAGAATCCGGCCAACACCGTGTCGATTATACTGTACTAAAATCTGGCACGTACCGTGTTCATGTCAAGACGGGAGACACTGATATTTACTGTGGCCTCGGAGAGAAAAACAAGTGCTCGCCTTTTTCTTTGACAGTTTTGCCAGGTGAAACGCTGGCTTCAAACTGCGAGGTAGAAAGCTCTTTTGACCCCGTCGACTATTTGGTCGAGGCAAGGGCAGGTGAGATTGGAACGGTTTACCTCCAATCGAAAGATGCTTTCGGGAACAATCGTATCTCGGGTGGAGACGAAGTCGTTGCACTCTTCAAAAGTACGTCTAGTCCCGACATTCAGTACCGCGGCAATGTCAAAGATAGAGACGATGGATCGTATCAAATTACATACTCGATTCCTGTTGCTGGTAGTTACAGTGTTTCAATCACAATAGATGATGAAGCTGTAAAATACTGTGTTAGCCCAAGCGGAGAGCGGTGGGATTCCCGTCGGTATGATGGCGCTGTTGTTTACTCTCCACCCTCATTCTGCTCGTTGAAAGATAACTTATTACTCCGCGTCATTCATCGTGAACTTCATGCCGCGTCTTCAACGCTCACGGAGGATAATTTACTGGGTCTTACAGAGGCTGTTGTCGGGGTGGAAACCGGTTTTACTATCGAATCACGTGATAAATTTGGAAATGTGAGATCAGGATCGAGCACATCAAACATTGCCGAAAATGGTGATGGGATGTCGGATGCGTTTCTTGTGTCCCTTGCTGGGCCAAGAGGAAATACCGTTGTTACATCCTCGGCAGTAGAGATATTGAGCTCTTTGGATAGCAGTGTACCGGGTTATTTCCGTTTATCGTATGGAGGTAGGGTGACAAATGATATCCCACACAACATTTCTGCCGCTGCAATGCAGGTTGTTTTATCTTTTTTACACAACATGGGATCTAATCGATCTGCGGTTCAAGTGAGCCGATTCAATACGAATGGAAATTATCAGTGGAAAATAACTTTCATTGATCATCTAGAGCTTTGGTCACTGTACCCGCTTGCTGTGCTACCAGATTCCGGTGGATCCGCTGTTTCGGATACAATGATTATTTCAAAATTATCGCACGCTGGTTTCTATCCTGTTCGCTACACTCTGTGGGAAACAGGAATATACGAAGTAAAAGTCTTCTCGGGAAGTTCTCTTGTTTCGGACAATTCATATACTATTGAAGTAGCGAATGGGACGCCGCAAGCATCATCTTCATATGCAACTGGTTTAGGACTAGAAACTGGTGTTGCGGGAGAAGCTTCATCGTTTGAAGTCACAGTCAGAGATCATCGCCAGTCGGAAATTCAATCCATCATGACTTCCGCCACCGTAGTTGATTTCATCAATGAAGTTCAACGAGTGAAAGTGATGACAAATATTGGCGAAACTTTTTGTCTGAAATTTCGTGGACATCAGACAACTGATCTTGAGGTAGGGTTGTCAACACTTACCGACGTTTCCGATGCATTGGAATCGTTATCTTCAATTAGCAGTGTCTTAGTGACATCGGATGGGTCAGATGTTCTTCAGAATGGGGATAGCATCGATGTCGAGTTCATCACTGAGCACGGCAGATTGGACTTGATGAGAAGTAATGGTCTTGAAGAAATAACTAGGGTTATTGAGGGAGAAGCGCCATATCGAGCAGAAAGGCAGGTACTACACTGCAGTGCGAGTGGTGGATACTTCATACTGTCTTTCAAAGAACTTACAACTACTATCGAGTTCAATGATGAAATTGACATTGTGGCATTGAAAATCTCCTTACTGATTGATCGCCCAGTATGGATTGTTGATCCGACTGAATCAGTTACCATTTGCAGTAAGTCGGGGACGACTGTGTTCATAGATTTTCCTCTGGAACTCGGTAATGTTGAGCCAATGAACGTAAGCTTCTATGAACTTGACGATGGTTCCATATCAATTTTAGGCGATGGAGAAGAGGATAGAGGCGCTGTGAATGGCATCAGTCCAATCATGGGTTATTTCTCTCTTTCTCTTGACGGCGAAATAACGACGGCGATTGGCGTAGACGCAACGGCAGAAGAGGATCAGGTTGCGGTAGAGAATTTGTTATCAATAGGTTGTGTCAGTGTAACGAAGGACTTGGTCAGTGCTGGAGAAAACACAGGAGGCGTGTCACTCTTCAGTATTTGGTCAGTTACGTTTGCAGACGAAAATGAGGTTGGCTGCGAGCCAGGATCATGGGATAAATGTCCCGCGAATATTGGAGATGTCCCTCCTCTAGATATCGACTCAAATTTGGTTGAATACGTTGTAGGAGCTACGCAATTGCAGCCGGCACCCGTCATCATGAATTTCGAAGTTGTGAAAGGCTCCGCGGGAAATTCGTTTGGGGGCACTGCCGGACAATCAAACCTCGATTTCTCACTTTCGCATAATCTTATGCAAGGTGTTGGGATTGAAATGTTCGAAGTCCATACATTGACATGCTCTTACTCCGCTGAAGCACTCATGGCGACTGATCCAACGGGATCCTTCGAATTGGGCATCTTGAACAAGCGAGTACTGATAGATGCTCAAGCGTCCTTGCACGAGCTGAACGTCATTCTCAGCCAGGCACTTGAGCTGAATTATCCAGTCTCAACTACTGGTAGTACACATGACACTGTCTGCTACTTCAATAGGAACAATCCCGCCATGGCAGTGACAAAACTTGTATTCTCGAGAGCTGATGGTCCTATTCCCAATTTTTTTGTACATTCTGAAAAAAATGTGAAAGTACACGCAAACAACGACGTCGATGCCGTGGACAAGGTTGACTATCTAGGCGGCGGGCGGTACATGATCACATACACCCCGACGGCTAGTGGTCATTATTCAATTTCTATCAATCTCGACGGCAATCCCATATGGACCGATCTCTCTTCTGGCGTGTTTATCTATCCATCCAGAGCAAGTGCTCATTCGTGCAGTCACGATTCCAACTTGGTTGCTGTGGCAGGTCATGCAGAATCATTCGCGGTTGTACTTCGAGATCGGTTTGGGAACAAACTCTTGTCCACAGAGTCGAGTGTTACCTCGTTACTAGTGAACCTAGAGGGAGTTTCCGATGATTGTAACAACGGTACTCGACGTGATTATCCAAACGCATCCACTGATTTGCTGAAGACGAGCAACTCTGTTGGACATTACAAAATAGTTTACACCCCGAAGTTGTCCGGTGTGTACCTGACCTCTGTCGAGTTGCGATCCCAGGGAGGGCTGCTCGCTACTTTCTTCAAAAATCAAGACTTTTCCCAGCCTGTTCTGGGCAATAACAACCATAACTTGCCACCGTACCACGAGGTCCCTTGGTGTGCTGTAGAGAAACCCGCTTGCGACTCTACGAGGCTGGATTCAGAAGTCTCATTTGACTGGGGATTCGATTCCCCTATTGACTCGGATTCATTCCCCATGGATTCTTTTTCCGTCGTGTGGGAGGGAGAGTTAAAAGCGGAGGCGACAGGTGACTACACTTTTACCGTGCACTTGAACGGTGAAATCCGACTCACCGTAGGAAATAATACTGTTATCGA
>JALLAX010000174.1:0-15335 GCA_036939555.1 Discostella stelligeroides
GGTGATGATTTTGGATCCGGAGTCGATGCAGCCTCGTATACCCTTCAATACCGATGAGGCAGTACCAAAGCCATCCCGATTAAGCGCCTTTGAAATATGGAAGGAAAATTTTCGTGGATCTGGATTGACTGCGTCGTGTGAGTTTTGTTTGTTGGATCAACATATCATCATGATGTGTGGATGAAATAATGTTAGTAGATTAGAAAGAAAATAGCGAAGGGGATGAGCCATAACGTTCATCATTCTCCTTTTTTTCGAGACACCACTTACCTCCCACAATCCCAACATTATTGTTGCCCAAGGCACCAATCACACCGGCCACGTGCGTTCCGTGTCCATCTCCATCGACCAAGTAATCTCCATAACTTGTTTGAGTGCCCGTGATATTCAACTTTGGCAAATCTTCATGTGTCACATCGTAGCCGGTATCAATAATGCATACCTTTATGGGAGTGTTGGGATAGGAAGATGGATTGGATTGAAGAATGTGAGACCAAACGGATGAGGATTGCGTCAAGTCGATGCCGTACTGTTTGGCCTCGGCGAGTTGACGATGTTGTTGGTTTTGTTGTTTTTTCATTGTAGTAGTAGTAGCAGGCAAAGGATGGTTGCGGATTCTATTCTTTGTCAGTAATGATGTCTCTTCTTCACCGTTGTCTGTGATGATGTGTGCATCAATTCTATTGTGTGAATACTTGTACATGAGAAAATCCTGTCCGAGTCCACAATTCAACGAAAATGGATGGCGTGAGAAATTTCATGGATAAACAACTGTTTGAGCAAATAATGTGATTTTTTCTTCAATGAGAGCATTAACCATAGGGACTCGTACCTCTTCTACCAATTCGACATCTTCATCAGCCATTAATTCATCGTACATTTCACTTGCAGTTGATATCGATGTTGCTGTTGATGTCGCCACAACATCGTCACCATATTGATTGTTCTCTGGATCCATAACTTCTACAATGGCAATATGCCGTTCATCCGAAATGGATGAGATCGATTTCGCACGGGATTGCCATTTTTTGCTGTCATTATGATCCTGAGTTTGTCCGTCACCTTCAGCACCTTGCTTTCCCCTCGTCTCACGACGACGTTGACGATGCTTCAGTTGCTGCTGTTGGCGTCGTTGACGGCGACTATTGTGGTGGATTTCCAAACTGCGTGTTTGGGCCAGCCCATCCCTAAACTTGATTAAGAATGTTTTGGGTGGCTTGTTGTTCGGATTGTCATTGAAATCATTGACGCCTTCGCCGCCGCCGCTGGTTGTGGAAGTGAATTGCTTGTCATTGATGTCTGAGCCGCCACCACCACGGAGAGACCCCTCATCTCCCCTAGTTCTTCGTCGACTACTGCTGCTGTCGTCAACAATGCTGTCGTCACCTGCTCCTTGACAACATGTCGCCAATAACGCCACGCCGACAAAAACAACAGCAGCAGCAGTTATGACCAATGACAATGACTTGGTTCTTCTTCGTTGCCGTCGTCGCCCAAATCGTGTACTATCGTCTTTCGCTATTAGCATGTTGTCGTCGGGCAGTGATTTTAATGTTGTTGAGTAAAATGTTTTATGGTACACAACATTATTGTATCGTCATTGCCCATCAATCTACCTCTAGAGAGATGGGTATCAAATCAACATCCAACATCAATCATCATCATCATCATCATCATCATCATCACAAAATAATCTTGTAGTTTTCACTTGCTTCTCCAATCAATCAAAACGCACCAGCCATCACACTACTTTCTCCTTATTTTGCCACTCCGAATTGAGGGTATTCTTGTAAAGAGGTTTAACTGGATGAAATAACGGAAGATTCAAAAATTGTGCTTCGTATGTTGTGCTTTGGAGTTGGTACGAAATTACTGAGAAAGAGAAGCAACAACAACTTGGAGAAAGAAGTAGATAAGTAGAGATAAGTAGAGATAAGTAGTCATCAGAACTAATTTGGCGGGAACTCTTGGGAGCTAGGTAGGTACAGGTAGGTACGTACCTGTAGATAGGTACGTAAGGCTTGGTTGGAGAGTACAGAGTACGATACGTCAAATTTTACGATCCCGCAGGATCCCGCCACATAATATCTTGTACGATATTTACTAATTTTTTTTACTGATCGAAAAATAATAAAAACACTAGGTACTACTTCCAAATTCTACTTGACGATGACGAATTCTTCCTCGAATCCGCCTTCTTTGGCCTCAAAGGGAGACACCGAACCAACGATGCCCCCTTCCTCTAGTAATATCGATGATGTCGTCATGGTTGAATGTGACGATTCCGCCGTTGCGACAACAACGACAACAATAACATCCATTCCTGCCGCCGCCGACAGAAACCCAGCAGACGACGGTGTTCATGTTGACGGTATGGTGTCGACGACGACAACATGCGTGATGGCATCGATCGAAACAAGAGAAGGGGAAACGAATCGAAATTCATCATTGACGAATTCGGAATCATCACAACCTAACTTAATAACGGTGCTGAACCCGCCAATATCAACATCATCATCAACCACATTATTATTAGCGCCATCCGAAGCGGTATTACCATCAACGCCTGATACAACGACGCCATCAGCATCATCATCTTCAGCATTGCCACTGTCATCTTTGCAACCACCTCCATCTGCTGCTGCTGCTGCTGCTGCTGTCCCTCCCTCCACCCCCCCTTTTCTCTTTACGTCGGGACCTGCTTACTGGGATTCCATAAAATCACGTCTCATTCTGCTGGCCACGGCATTCATGATGTCTACATCACAGTCATCAGCACCAACATCAGCATCTCTAATAGAATTTCTAGCCGAACTACAAGATAAAAAGTACTCGACCTTGCCGTTTGATGAGCGCTCCACGCTCCTCAGTGCGTTATTGCCCGCATTGTCCCAGATATTGGTCAGTCCAAATGGCAAGGCAGCGACAAATATCATCATGACGAGCAATACCGCTGCTGCTAAATATAATAGTGGTGGTGGTGTTGGTGGTGGTACCAAGGAGAGTAGTAATGGAGGAGGAGGAGCGAAACGACCGCGCAAAAAGAAGGATAATACCAAGACGTCACCCCCGATTGCGTTGAAGGAGACTTTGGCTACTAGTACTCCTGCAACTAGTACTCCAGCTTCTGCAACTAGTAGTACTCCTGCTGCTTCCACCGAATCCGCCAAGAACTCATCCAACTCAACAGCTGTTGATCCGGCGAGTAAACCAGTGTCTACTAGTAATATTATTGAATCCAAAAAGAAAAAACATTCTTCGGGTCCATCACCGTCAACGACGGTCATAATCACGCCAGCATGTCACATCCCCCCCTGTCACTCCATTGGTACTACTACCATACCATCGCTCCTTTCGCCAACATTATCATCATCATCGTTCGCAGGAGCAGCAGCATCACAATCATCATCATCATCATCATCATCTCTGTCGGCGGTCAATCATACAATACGACACATGGCACTCCAACTTCTCGAACATCTCACACTTCAATTGCTCCTATCTACTCCTACAACAACTTTATCATCAATGACACTTCATTCATCATCATCATCAAAGTCATCAAATTCAAATCCAGCTGCCAATCTCTTCCAGGGCGATGTCAACAGTATTCCTGGAGAAGGGAATACATTATTCCGCACACATGCCCCCATTATTGCTAGCATTGCCATCCATGTCATTATGGAAGATTGTGAGGAAAATGCACTCTTGGCCAATAATCGATTGCTCGTTCGGATATTACGAGGATACAATAAGACTAGAGTAATGTTGGCGGCAGGAGAGGGGAGCGGTGGCGGTGGCGGCAGCAGTAGTAACGCTGGTGTCAGCAGCAGCAGCAGTAGTGGCGGGAATAACTACAACGTTAGCCGAAGTAGTAGCAGCACGGGCGGGGTTGGTGGTAGGGAGGGTCTAAAGATGCAACGCGAATGTCAGGCATTGTTGGATTTTATCGTGGATTGCTACCGGCGGTTGGGGAACAATGGAGATGGTGGTAATGTTGGTGGTGATGGCGGTGGTGGCGGTGGTGCGGGCAAGAAGAGAAAGGGGCGAGAAGGAGAAGGAGGAGAGGTGAACACCAATGTCACCACTTCCAAGGCATTGAAATTAACCACGATGGCTACAGCCACTGTCAAGTCACCATTGCCAACGGAGGGTGATGTGGTAGACAATGCACCAGTTGACGCGGATACTACGCCGCAAGTGAAATCCGCCATTACTGACCTTTCTGTAACACCACCATCCGCCACCACCACCACCACCCTCGCCATTGGCATTGATAATAACAAGGACAAGAGGAGTAGCAACAATGCGACTCCGAGTTTACCATTGCCGAACAACAACAACAATTGTAGTGACATCCAATCCATCCAATCATTCCGTCTCCTCTCGGAACTGCCCTTAACAATCATGCTTTTATTTCAGCTGTACCCAATCAAGTTGGCGAGCAAAGTTAACATGACCAATTTGATTTCGGCCATGATGGCGTTTTTGCAGAATCAAAGAGTCCTCACATCATCGTTGTTGTCAAAAACGTCGCAAGGTAGTGCGGTTCCATGTACACCATCAGCGGTGGGAAATGCCATGACACCATCCCTTTCCACACCTCTGGTGGTCGTTGCCAGTTGTTCGGGGAAGGGAAACTCGACTATTGTCAAAACGTCAGCACCCGTTGAAGAATCTGTCACTCCGGTAGTAGGGAACGGTAAGTGAATGATTAAGGCAGCATCTGCTCTGTGACATGCCTGCTCTACCTCCCTCCACCATCTATGACCCTCATCAATGAGACTCCTCCTTGTAGTGACGACTTCGTCGAAAACGCCCACGAAAATGGAGATATCTTCACCAGCGTGCGAGCTGTCTCAGCAGAAGCAGCCACAACAAAAGCCGCTGCTCGTCGTCTCGGTAATGGCTTGTCAGATCAAAATAGTATCGTTCATAACGCACTTACTCCTCCTCTCAAGAGGTAACGGGGAGAACATCGTTAGCTCTGCCTCCACGCCCGCCGCCACCACAAGTGCCGCGGCGGAAGCAACACTAAAATTGTACACGGAAAGCTGTGCAACGTATGTATTGCAGCTATTACGATTCACCTCATCGAGCACCTTGATGATGGGCGACGTCTCGTCGGCAACGAAAGCTGAGGATGGCGAGAAAGATGCCACTGTGGATGGTTGTGCGAGCAATCGCAACATAGGATTGCACCATCAGCAGCTTCATGTTATCCAGCTGAGGAAAGAGTTACTGGTAAATACGCGCCAATTACTGTCAACGGATTATCGTCGGGGATTTTATCGTCACATTGATGCAATGTTAGATGAACGAGTGTTGGTTGGTAGTTGTGTCAATTCAAGACTTTTGGAACAGAATTGCGGCAGTGTCACTGGATCATCAATGGAGGCATCCATGACGCATGCTGGGGGATTGGATGTAGATGGTGACGGTGAAGGTCTTACTGCTCGAATTCGACGTGAAGAGAATAACAATGACACCCGGAGTTCAACGACAGGATTAAAGGAGTACAATACTATTGGCAATGGTACCGCTGCTGCAGACTCCTTTGCATCACTTCAGCCATTAGGCTACTCTATTCTCGCGGAATTCATCTCTCAGGTCCGCACAAAGCTAACTCCCTCACAATTGTCAAGAACAATACGGATCTTCTCAAGAGTATTGCACAGCGATTTACCCACCAGCTTTGCATACTGCAATGGCTACATAATTCCCCAATCGATGATTCCAACGTTTACAACTCCCCACAGCAACATGCAAATAGCTGCGGCAAAGCTGTTGGTGCATTTCCCTGAAATCATTTTTCATAATCGTGATCCGAACCCTCAAGTTGGGCGGGATTTGCTCTTTCGAATACTGAGGACTTGTGTGAACAAGCTGGACGTGGTGAAATCTTGGATACCAAGTCTGATGAACGCCGCCGATAAGTTAGGAAACAACGCTCAGGTTGTTGGCAAACTTGATTCGTACAAAAAGCATGAATACAGCTCGCTGCTGGATGATGTTGGCAATCTGGGAGGGACTGACACGTCAATGTTACTACCATTAACAATCATCCTGAACCTGCAGCACTTGGTTCGTCCTATTATTCTCGGCATGAAAGCTTTATTTTGGTGTATCTCGAGCTATTCTCATCAAAGAGAGAAAGAGCGTCAACGGTCCTCGTTGGCGGGGGAGGAACAATATCCCATACCTACAAATCACGCATTACTGGGTAGTTCGAATAAGTACGTCCACAACTTTATTAATGACGAAGTGAATAGTGGCACAATGAAAATGACGACTGGTGAAAGGAAGTTAGTCGAGGAATTCATCCGAGTTGGATTGCCGTGTTTGCGCTTATTTTCCAACAAAATTCACAATCTTTTGGATGCTCATTTGCACTGCGATGATTCATTCAATCGTCGGCGTCGCGAAGCCAGCTCTGGGGACAACGATAAACGCAAACTCAATGGTCATCGCGAAATACTTGAATCGTTTGCTATTTCTTTAACGTCGCTTGAATCTTACAATTTTCGTAAGGTCATCGCACCGAATCTGGACTTCATGTTGCATCAAATGGATACCGAAGAGAACAATATTGCTATGTTTAGTCATTTATTGTTAACGACCGGCAAGGCAGTTAGTTATGAATTCGTCGAGGTTTTATTAGGGTACCTGATTGATAACATTGGTGGGTTTGGAGAGTATGAAAAAGTGATATCGTGCTCAACATCAGTGCCTCACACCGATTCCAAATTGTCGCCTGGATATCCATCACCGCCCTTCCTGACAAAACGAGCGCAAAATTTGTTCAAACTAATGAATCTTATATTTTCCTCCCTTCTTAAGTACCCACGCAACGAAAACGCTTTCGTCCCACGTCTGCACATTCTGGTGAAGGAATGCATCCAACGTTCGATGGCGGAATCGCCGCGTGGTGCTGATGGTGTCTGCAAGTCTAAGATTGAATTGATCTGGCCTGGACCTTATTTGAATACATTGAGGGCGCTATTTCGTACGATATCTGGTGGCAAGTTCGACGCCTCATACAAGGAACTTCTACCGCTCATACCAACCATTCTGAACAAGTTTTACCAAATTTACAAGGCAACTCATTCTCCAACACTGAGACATGTTATCATCGAACTGTGTTTGACCATCCCATCTCGACTCTCTACATTACTCCCACATCTACCATTGCTCGTCAAAGTCATCATCCCCGCATTGAATTCAAAGATGGGAAGTTTGATCAACCTGGCTCTGCGTACATTAGAATTTTGGTGTGACAACTTGCATCCCGATTACTTGCACCCAATCTTTGCCACGCAAGATAACGACGGCGTAGGTCATTGCATGCTCATGGTTGCACTTACTCAGCATTTGCAACCGGCGCCTTATCCTTATGGATTGCTGTGCATGAGATTGTTAGGGAAGCTGGGTGGTGCGAATCGACTGTTTTTGAGGGAAATGGGCGTTCATGTCGGTCTGAAAGGGCGGGGAGAAGACATGGTGATAAGAAATGCTACCAAACGCGGTGCTCTATCGATGTATTGTGAATGGCGGAGTGAACGATCTTCTAGTGATGTGTCACACAGTGACAAATCTTTCCTATTACCCTTTCCACTACGCCGCGCAGTAGATGTGCTTCGTGATGTCTCGGCCGCGCCGAGCATCAATGTGAGGGATCATGATATTATTGAATGTGCTTCGCAGCGGTTGTCGCCCACATCAAACACGCACCTAAATTTCAGCCAAATCAGTACAATTGATACAAGGACATTAGATTTAAATTTGTATTCTGTCCAGGTAATGGAAGCGGTCAAAAATAACCAGTCCAAGAGCGCATTTGCCGTACTACGAGCCGCTCTAGCTTCAGTTCTGGATATTGATGAGGATGGAAGTAATGGAAAGATTTCATTCTGTACCAAGAACAAAACAATCGAGACGAACGATGAATTATTTGACGCGGCGTCTAATTCAGACCGTTGCTGTTACGATTCAATCCCTCGGCAACGTAAAAATTTCACGCGAGACTTCAAATTGATCTGTGATGGTCTATTTGTGGCATCAGCTCATGATGGCCTCGAGAATGAGGCAATGGTTTTGCTAAAAGGTCTGGGAACACACATCTTTTATTTCCTAATTAGCCAAAGGGCAAACATCACACGGATTGATCGTGATGGATGTCTCATTGACACATACCACACAAAGGTAGATGATCAACCAGAAAAGGGTGAAAAATACAACCTTCAGAATCACATCAGCGAGAAGCTACAGCCTTTAAGACCATTTGGAACCTTCCGTCTATCAGGGCCATCGGCTGAAACCGACATAGATCCGTTTTCATTCAACGAGGCTCTTGCCGATGCGTTTGCTGGCACCACGGTGCAAAAAACGCGTGACGCTGCCGCTATAGTGATGCGCCACCTCTTAAAGTTGTTTCATGATATAAAAAGTCGCGCTGAGGTCTCACGTGACGGAGATAAGGATATCGACAAGGATGGAGAAATGCATACAGACGATCCACCTATTGAGGAAAATTGCTCAGCTTCTAACTTCATTAATGCTACTTCTGAATATTTAGCATGGGGAGATATTTTATTCGAAAGCCTCCTCAGCACATTGTGCCAATCTTGCTTCAACCAGCCTTGGAATCATCGCACTGGTATCATGGCAGGGCTGTTTGACCTCATCACTAAGATGGGCCTGTCTTGGTCTGAGCAGTTCGAAGTAGAAATCCTTCATACCGCAATTTTCGTTGTAAAAGACACGCCTGACGGCATAGCGCACGCATCTGAAGAGTCGGTGCGATTCTTTTTGCAAGTATCATGGTTCTTCTTCGGAGGACCGTTGGCATGGAAGGATTCAAATGAGGTAATTAATGATGTTTTGAGTCCAACAATAGACGACATCAACGGACAACTTGAGAATTCCTTAGACGGAAAGAGCATTGGCCAGATATCTGTGAAAGAAGCATCGCTAACACTGATCCTCTCTGAAATTGCTTCTGCAAAGCCTCTGGTGCGGTGAGTAAACTGTGAAAAGCCTGTCATTGAATGAAATCACTGGCATCCCTCACTCTTCTAATTCCACATTCTCAATTAAGATTTGTCGTCCGGCACGTGCTAAGGCTAATCACTAGAGACAAGACCTCAATAGATACTTTACTTTCGCCGCATCTTTCCTCATTGAAGCGACTTGTCTTTCCAAAACTATTGAGAACATTGCCTCTACCGAATCAATGTGCGGCCGTTGATGCATGTGCGTTTTTACTTGACAAAGCGCCTAAACTGATTCCCATCACAGATCAAAACCTCCTTGCTTTCCTAGCGGAATTACTCAAAATGATTTCTATTGCCGACGGCGAGTTTTCAGATCCCAGCTTTGGCAGTGTTGTTCTTGTTGATAAGAATGGCGTTGCTGCTAACAAAAGTGGTGAATTTTCAAGTCAAAACGGACCCACAATGCATGCATCTTCTGTATTTTTGCGAAAGAGTATTATTGTAGAAGATTCCTCCTTTGGGGGTCGTATTCAAGTCCCCAAAGAGTTGCCTTATGGCGTCCAGCTACGTGTGTCAACACTGTTGCTCTTCAGGGGTCTAATTCGAGGATTTGCTGACGAGTTTTTCGACGCCGATCCGCAGTCAAAGATTGGCAATATCAGGCCGCATGTAAGTCAGGAGATTATGTGCTATTGCTTGAATTTGCTTCACATACTTGAAGCAAATACTTCACACCTCTTTGTGAACAATTCTCGTCGATACAGGTCGTTGCACTGCTGTTCAGATCACTAATCTCAGAGCCTGTCGAAGCCGTTGATTCAAGCGCCTCAGCATTGCGCAATGCTCTTGTTTTGGGCAAGGAAAAGGAAGATGAATCGTCGTTGTCATCGAAAAGTCATAGATTGTCAAAGGAACTGATTCAATCCTGCATAAGGCCGATACTGCTAAATTTGAGGGATCACACAAAGCTATCGCTACCGTTATTGAGGGGGTTGTCACGTTTGTTGGGCCTTCTCTCTTCCTGGTTCAACAAGACACTAGGAGAAAAGCTGCTTGAGCACCTGCATAAATTTGGCGAGCCAGGTAAGTACTCCTATTGTTTCGTGTCGGTGTCTGGTTCAGGTTCTATTGCGCTGTTAATCTCACTCAGAGTTACCAATTTTGTAGACAAGATTATGCGCCTTCAAGTATTTAACCCCGGGGACGAGCCTCTCATTGCAGCCGCTGTGTTGGATCTATTTGCTCTGTTGCCACAGGCGTCTCACTTTGTTGAGTCTTTGGTAAAGCAAACCATACGGTTGGAATCTGCGCTGCCAAAGTACAAACCTTGCCGATCTATTTCGCCGTTTAGGGATCCACTTGCAAAATATTTGAATAGACATTTTGCGAGTGAGTGTAACATTTCATGTACGTGTTTTTCTATTGAGCGCAGGGCTGACGTTCATATCGCTTGTTTTTTTTCGACAAGGTGCTGTCGGTTTCTTCTTGGAGGATCACCGCCTCTGCAACCCGGTTTATTCAAGCTTATTTCGGGACATTCTGATTCGCGAGGATACTGTACTGATTCGGAAATATCTTTCGGAAAACAGTGCCATGTTGATTAATGTCTGTTTTGACCGCCCGCTTCAAATTATTCGATCAGAGAAACCATCTGCACCTGATGGCAAACCTACATCTTCTCCTCTTGCCATGTACGGCATCAATGAATCTAGGTCCCCCTCTGCTCAACGCAAGCTTGAAGCAGCCAGGCAAGATATTGAAATGAAGAAGAAATTCCTTGCCTTGAAAGCGCAAGAGGAATCTCGATCCCTGAAAGATAACCAATCGAAATCGGATGATAAAAATTTGATTGAAGCTACAGATCAAACTGCTCACGATGTTGTGGCACGTGCAAAGCGAGAGTTGGAGGAAGCGAGGAGTGCCTATGTTAGAGAGGTGTCCCGAGCAGGAGCACTGAGTAATGCGCTTGAGAAGCCAATGACTCTACATGCTCTTGAGTTGCAACACCAGGGCTTCCAAATTATTGAAATATTGTCCACTCTTGACACACAATACTTCCTAAATCAGCATGACATCATTCGCGCCCTCCGCTGGTTATGGCGCTCGCGCGGAAGGCATTATCGACTACTACACGAAGAAGAAATCCCTCCCAGATTCCATGGCGAGTCTATGACACTGGGAAAGGTTCTGGTTACTTATTCACAAGTGAATCCTTCTGACACCGATATATTGTTTGATCTGATACGGATATTTTTGCATCCGTTTTCGTCGGCTGATTTTTCCTTTATAAAAGAATACTTGGTGAAATCGGTTTCAAATGATGTTTCAGTTCAGCATAAACTACGGAGGGCCCAAATTCTTGAAAGGTAAGTTTATGTCTAGTGTTTCTTGATGTCAAGATAATCATTTACTTTCATTCTGTTGACATCGACAAAATCAATTTCCTTGAAGGTTTGCAACGTTATTGTCTAGTGAGGGGTCAGAAGAATCGAAGGTTCTCAGTGCTCAAATGCTGGTCATTCCAATGCTCCATCAAATAACGCAACAAACAATGTTTAGTGATAATTCAATTCAAATATTAATTGATTCACTTTTGGGAGATATATCACATGGCCCGAAGCTGATATGCGAGTTGTTAGAAATTGTTGACGTACTTCTTGGACACATGCAGGTCGAATACACCGCAGCCTATCGACTAAACGATTTGTTCGAATTCATCTGGGCCACTCTTAAAAGAAACAATCCAGCTACAAAATACTCGACATTAGTGCCGATGGCCAAATTCATATCTTTTTTTGATTCACCACCAGAGATGGTAATGGAGTTCTACCGATCCCTTCTAAGTGCCAGTGCAGAGTCAAACAAAGTTCAAGTAGCAGTAGACATGCTGCTGCCAGTTCTTAAGACAAGACTCCGCAGTGATGAACTAGAAACCATTCTAAATGACACAATCGAAATGATGCGGGAATGTCATTCGATTACACAGATGGTTCATCTGTGGGCGTCAGTTGCGAAGCACCCAGAAGTATTCCATCCCCGCAAATCTGAAATAATACCATTAATGGTAAAGTCACTTTCCTTCCTAGGGCTACGGTCAAATTCGCCTCTGGAATTAAAGAGACTCACTGTCGACCTCGCAAAGTTAGTATTCGATTGGTGTGCTGCGGACAGCAGTTCTGAATCAGCTAGCAATAATCAAACGACAAATCCTCTGGACTATCTTTCTGGGAGCACTATCGTGAACACTCTTGTCAGACTTGCTTTCGTGTCTGATGCAGACAAAGTAGATCAGCCTCGCCAGCAAATTTCATGGGACACATTGATGGTGCTTGAAGAATTTCTGTCACTACAAAAGAGCTATGTTGTGAATTTTGCTTGGTGCTTTCGTGAAATCCTCCAAGACAGCAACAACTGCGACGAAGATGGTAGAAAATCACCGAGGTCAGACGGCAGCGACGGTGTCGATATAGCTCCCCTCCTTAATGTTGGCGAGATTGTTCTAATTCTTCTTCGACACTACCCTACAAATGATTTCCTAGGGGAGCCAAACATTCTTTTTCTTCTGACTCGATTCTTCACCATTTTACCGACTTCGACAGAAAACTCACGCCTAGAACATGCTGTCGAGGACATCCTCGTTCGTCTACTTGCCAACGCGCACACGAGTCGAGAAATTATTTCGTTCATCGTCTCAAAGCTGGAGAAAATCTTGAGAGTGGACACAACGTATAACCATAGCAAACGCAGCAATGATATGAAAAGGATAGCAATTTCTGTCATTGAAAAAGTTTGCCAGACAAACCCAGATTTCATCAGGTCGTTTGTGAGCTCATTAGTAGCTCTTGTCGAAAGCCTTGCCAAGCAGCATGGCCAAGAAGCGATAGGCCGGGCAACGAACGCAATACAACAAATGGCCGGAAATGGGCACCAACTCGCTGCAACCCCGACTTTGGGTATTTTCGAAACTGCATGCGGCTTAGGATTCAAACCGCAGTCGCCCGGAAATGATGTGCACATCAAAACTGGTGGATTCAAAAACCAAGTTGATACTGTGAATGAGAACCAACCCAGTGGATCCCTACGCATACTTATTTCAGCAATCATATTGCTTGGTTCAAGTAACTTCACTTTCCAGTTTTCAATCTCGAGGCAATCATTCATGGAGGCGCTTGTCACCATCTTAGACTTCAGTTATTCATTGCCATTGCTAATGACAGCAGTTTCAATTATCGGAAAGTGGATTACAGTGGATTTCATGAAAACTCCACTGACTAAATGCGAACGTGAAAAATTTCTGTGGCAGCTATGTTTTCTTGACTTTCAGAGGCTCCCTGAACTATCCTCACAAGCTCTTGGTGATTTGATATGTTGCATCGTTCTTTCAGTCTTTGGTTACAGCTCATCAATTATGTATGAGTTTCCTTTTGGATTTGTGAGTCCAATTTCTCCATGCGATATTGTCAAGCAGAGTAGACGTACAAACAGTGTGATCAACGAGAAGAACTTCCAAAAGCTATTCGTTTCGTGTTCGTTATCAATGAACCNTGGTTACAGCTCATCAATTATGTATGAGTTTCCTTTTGGATTTGTGAGTCCAATTTCTTCATGCGATATTGTCAAGCAGAGTAGACGTACCAAAAGTGTGATCAACGAGAAGAGCTTCCAAAAGCTATTCGTTTCGTGTTCGTTATCAATGAACCCATGTTTTCGATCACTTTTCATGAGTATCAGGTCACTACAGTTGAATGATTGCGGGCTTGTTCATCATAAGCTGTCCGAGTTTGCGAGCGAAAGCGGCTGCGGCGAGGGTGATAGCATTGACATCGCCGGCATTCCAAACAGATGCGAAAGTAGTCATGTTCTAATAGATCTCCTTCGTTTGGATCTGGAAATTCTTGGTAAACGCTTATGGACGACTGTTTTTGTGGACACGCTTCTTGCTTCGAGTAAACACAATGCTGGTGTTCGGCTCGGACATGAAAGTGCAAAATGTCACATATTTACGAGCAGCAGAAAGGAGGGTCCAAGTTTCTTACCCGGCTACTTTCGACTTAACTATGATGAAGTACCTGACGCAGATTATATTGTGGATCTGAGCGATGTTGAATATGATGGTGGTACCTATACAAAGTTTATATCACTCATCTGGTCACAGAGAAACGAAAATCTATGTGGCAGAGGTCGGTGCATTGCAGCAGTGCGCAATCTAATTCATGGTGATGTCGACACTTGCCAATCCGCACTAGAGCTCTGTTTACAGTCAGTGTGGCAATCCTTGCCTGATAACGGAACAAGGGCATCGTTGATCAAACCGCTCGAAAACCTTCTTGCCCAACCTTTTCACTCGCAACATGGAAAATTTAGTGATCACCATCAGATGAATTCCGTTCAGTCCATGTTACGGTCACTCGTCCATCTGCGCCCAATGCCAGTGCTAGAACATGTCCTCTTACTATCGTTGGGGGAGAACTATAATGTTCGATCTGAAGTATTGTGTTTACTTGAATGCCAGTATATTTCATTGAAAGGGAATGATTGTGACATAGATTTATCGTCGCACGATGTAAATGGGGCAGTACAGAACATTTACGAGTCCCTCGGAGAGCGCGATATAAGTATTTCCATTTCATTCTCCAGGGCACATTTACGTGGAACAAAATTCGCTCTTTCATTGGATATGTACGATCTCGNTTTCCATTTCATTCTCCAGGGCACATTTACGTGGAACAAAATTCGCTCTTTCATTGGATATGTACGATCTCGAGAGCGAATCAGCCGATGCCTATACGTCTTTGATCGAGCGAGCGATAGGAAATCAAATTGATTTTTTACCAGCAGCAAGTGAAATCGCTTTGTGGGAGACTCGTTGGATTGAATCTCACAAAGAGTTGGGCCAGTGGTCAGCAATAAATGAATTTGCATCGTTCACAGGAGACACAAACCTAATGCTTGAGTGTGCATGGAAAGCAAATAACTGGGAAAAGGTAAATTCGCTACTATCGCTGCCATCAGTAGCAGCATCACTTGAAGACGGCGACCCAACTACAAAACTTTCAGAAATCTATCTGGCAATTCATTCAGGAAATTTTGGGGAAGTGGAAAATCTGCACGCGCAGACCGCCCAACTTTGTCTTCATCGGTGGAGGCTTTTGCCAGACATTGGAACAGCGAGAGATTCCCACAAAAGCCTTTTACAGCTATATCAAAGGCTTGTTGAACTTCGAGAATCAAGCCAGATCATGGTAGAAACATCCTCTCACTCAGCCAGGCGAGCTATTCCCGACCTCAAGCTCTTACTCGGTGCTTGGCGACACAGACTACCCAATTCTTTCGATCGTGTCT